>JABFEP010000464.1:0-16562 GCA_013618265.1 Fusarium albidum
TTTCTCCTCTTCGTTCATTTCTCTCCCCCCCCCCACATCGCACTCTTTCAAACCGCACCACCACTGACCCGTGATCAAAGTTACCCTTAACCGACTTGATCGCTTTGGAGAACGGAAAGACTGCGCTGGCCCGCTTTAACCAAGGGCTAGGGCCGCTCGAGACCGGATCGATGGCTGGATCCCGAAAGCGAAAGCGTGGGCCCGAAGATGCGTGGGATTCTGATCCAGAGACCGTTGCCTCGGATCACATGGACATCGATGACGACGATGACGACGAAGAGCCGATCCGCCCTGGACGTGCACCAAATCACCCAGCTCGGGCTCTTCGATCTCGTGAGACAACAAAGCAGCTGTCCCGCAGTCCGTTCATGCTCGACGACCATGATGGTCATGACGACCTCAACGACTTGAGAAACCCAGATCCGCCGGCTCGCACCCGGACCCTCAGAACGCGGCAACCGAGGCAGTTGACCTTGACTAGCATGGCCTTTAAGAGCGGCAGCGGTAGTCAAGATGACGAGCTCACCCAAGATCTACCTCCAGCCTCATCGGACGAGGACGATGGAGATTATAGAATACCCATCGTTGTCTCCGACATCGACCCAAAGAGAGGCCGCCCCTCCAAGGCGAGGCAACAACGGTCCAAGCGTCTCCTGCCCCTGAGCATGCGATACAAGTCTAAACCACAACGTAGCTCGCGCCAAAAGTCTCACGATTCCGATATTGAATTCGAAGCCCCTCGGCGGTCCTCGAGAGCCACCAGGAATATCGCCAACATGCAGGATGACGCCCTCATGGACGAAGATTCGTTTTACATCGTCGACGACAGAGGTCCAGGCGCGCCCAAGATCAGCGCCGTAAAAGAAATCTTCCAGTCTCCTCCCTCAGACTCGGCGTTCGCTTCCATGCACATGGAGACTTGTCATACTTGTGGCGGCTCGCGGCATCGGGGGCAGATTGTCTACTGTCAAGGCTGCACACTGTCTTACCACAAGGGTTGCCTCGGGGTTCGTACCGCCCGCGAACACATGGTTACCAAAGTCGGCGAAGAAAACTTTGTCGTGCAGTGCAGATTCTGTATTGGTGTATCGAGCAAGAAGGACGCAAATGCCCCCGATCATAGCATGTGTCAGGACTGCAGAGGGGAAGGTCGTGCATGCGCCGCCTTCTCCGAGAAGAAGACGTCCCGCCAGGAAGAAAGGCTTCGGAAACAGAATGATGGCCTTGATCCAATCACCCCTGTTGCTCCTGAGCTGCTGAACAACTCCGACCTCGTCCTCTTCCGCTGCGTCACCTGCCATCGAGGCTGGCACGTTGAGCATCTACCAGGCGTTGATCACGATGCAATCGGGACAGATCTCAAGTCAGAACGTCTCAAGGATCATTCCGTCGACTGGCAATGTCATGAATGCGGGGTTGCCAAACACAAGATCCATCGCCTCGTCTCATGGCGCCCGGCGCAAAGCGACCTGGCCAAACAGGTTCCTCGGCTGACATACCATGAAGTCAACGAAGACGACAAGGAATACCTCGTCAAATGGGAAAGCCGGTCCTACGCACACTGCACTTGGGAGCCTGGTGCTTGGATATTCGGCGTGGCCTCCTCGTCAATGCGTACTTCCTTTGGGAGACGGGATGCTGAGCACGACCTTCTCAAGGCTGAAGAAAAGGACGCCATCCCAGACGAGTTCATAATGCCTGACATCATTTTCAATGTCAAGATGCGTTCTTCAGCCCCACGGCTTCGGTCACGAGAAGACGAGATGGAGAACATGAATAACGTGAGCAAGATATTCGTCAAGTTCCAGGGTCTCGGCTACGACGATGTCGTCTGGGATTCGCCGCCGAGTGAGGACATGGGCGACATCTACGCCTCCTTCGTCGAAGCATACTACGAATACGTCGAGGGTAAATACTTCAAGAATGAGTCGCAGCATAAAATCCGAGAGCGCATCAAAGAGTACAAAGCCGAGCCTTTCGAAGAAATCAACGAGCAGCCCGAGGGGCTCAAACGCGGCAAACTGATGGGATACCAGATGGAGGGAGTGAACTGGCTACTTGGGAACTATCACCAAGGACGCAGCGTCGTTCTGGCCGACGAAATGGGTCTGGGCAAGACTGTCCAAGTTGTTGGCCTGGTCACTTCACTCATCAAGGACAGCCCGAAGGTAGGTTACCTTGCCTTTGCCAAGGTGTGGTCTCAGTGACATTAACATGGCGATAGTGCTGGCCTTTCCTCATCGTCGTTCCCAATGCAACATGCCCCAACTGGCGCAGGGAATTCAAGCAGTGGGCACCAGATCTGCGAGTGGTCGCATACCATGGTGGGAGAGAGCCCCAAGAGCTTGCCTACAAATATGAGCTGTTCCCCAACCAGTCCATGGGCATGAAAGCCCACGTCGTCATCATGTCGTACGACTCAGCTCAAGATCCTCGGACAAGAGCCCTTTTCAAACCCATCAGCTGGGCGGGGCTGGTGGTTGATGAGGGCCAACGACTGAAAAACGATCAGAATTTGCTCTATGGCGCCTTGCGTGCCATGAAGATCCCTTTCAGACTTTTGCTCACGGGCACTCCGCTCCAGAACAACAAGAGAGAACTGTTCAACTTGCTCCAGTTTATCGACCATTCTCAAAATGCGGAGCAGCTCGATGCCGAGTATGCGGTCCTCGACAAGGAGACATTGCCGAAACTGCACAAGAAGATCCGGCCATACTTCCTGCGCCGAACCAAGGCAGGAGTGCTCAAGTTTCTCCCTCCCATGTCCCAAATCATTATCCCAGTCACCATGACGGTGATCCAGGAGAAACTCGCAAAGAGCATCATGGCCAAGAACCCAGAGCTCATCAGGGCCATGTTTTCCAACAGCAAGATGAACAAGAAGGAACGCGGAAGCCTCAACAACATCCTGATGCAGCTGCGAAAGTGTCTGTGCCACCCCTTCATGTATTCTGAAGCCATCGAGGAGAGGCACCATGACCCTACCGTGCTTTATCGCAACTTGGTTGAAGCATCGTCCAAGCTGATGCTATTGGAGATCATGCTGCCGAAACTCAAGGAAAGGGGCCACCGCGTACTCATTTTCAGCCAGTTTCTCCAGCAACTTGACATCGTTGAGGATTTTCTTCAGGGGCTGGGATACGACTTTCGCCGCCTTGACGGCAGCATCAGCAGTCTAGAGAAGCAACGTCGGATCGACGCCTTCAATGCGCCCGACTCGCCCGTCTTTGCGTTCTTGCTGTCAACAAGGGCTGGTGGCGTGGGCATCAATCTTGCTACTGCAGACACAGTCATCATTCTCGACCCGGATTTCAACCCGCACCAGGACATCCAGGCCTTGTCTCGCGCTCACCGAATCGGCCAGAAGAAGAAGGTTCTCTGTTTTCAGCTGATGACGATGGACTCGGTGGAAGAGCGGATCATGCAAATCGGGAAAAAGAAGATGGCCCTGGATCACGCCCTGATCGAGAGCTTAGATGACGATGATTTGGCGGGCGACGACCTGGAATCAATCCTGAAGCACGGCGCCCAGGCACTGTTCAGTGACAACTACGAGAAAAAGTCCATTCATTACGACGACGCGTCGGTTGAGGCGCTCTTGAGTCGAACGCATGTCGAGGAAGTCAACACCGGCGACGAGGCATCCTTTTCCTACGCCAGGGTCTGGTCCAACGAGAAGTCTGGGTTTGAGGCTGGCCTGGCAACCGAAGAAACTAATGAGCCCGAGGCTCTGAACTCGAGCGTGTGGGATCGTATCTTGGCTCAACGAGAAGCAGAAGCACAGCGAGCCGCCGAGGCAAATCGGGAGGTTCTGGGACGTGGCGGCAGACGTCGACAGGTGAGGAGGTCCCACGAAGAGGGGAATGGCAAGTAGGCTCTTGAGCTAATCGCTTCGGCAGGATATCAACTACAAGACGAATGCAGTGGATAACATTCCCATGCTCGGCGACCCCGACGTCGAGTCTTCAGACTCGTCTGATGACTTTGCCGGCGGCGACTCTGCTGAAGAGTCGGATGAGGAGGATCGAATCTCAGGCAAAGGTAAACGCCAAAAGATCCCTACTCAACAAGCAACCCCAGCTGCGACACCCGTCAAGAAGTCATTGCAAAGCAGCAGCAAGATTGACAAGAAGAATGCGCAGACGCTCAAGAAGACGACGGCCTCCTCGACCTCCAAAACCGCGAAGCCAAATCGCGACAAGTCGACTACCAGAACAAAGGCGCACACGCCAAAGACCAAGCAGCCCGCCCAAAAGGCACGGGCAAGCCCCGTCAAGAACCGCCAAACACCAACGCCAACACCAACACCAGCCGGCAGCCGTGGCCGCGGCCGCCAGAAAACAACAACTCCGAAACCAGCGGTCAACGGAACGGCCAGGCCAAAGGTGCCCCATCAGTCATACCCAGCCATATGACGCATCACCGGATCCCAAACCCTTACCGGCAGCCAGGGGCACAGTCCATACCACCACCCATTGACTTTTCGCGATACCATGCAGGTAACTACCTTAACAGGGCCATAGGCCAGCAAAACCCTCTGCCACAACGCCCCCCTCCTATGATCGACTACAGAAATCTCCATCGTGGGACAGAAGCCGAGATCCGCCTCGCCATTGATCAGGTGGACCGCTCTGTAACAGACAAAGGGGCAAAGCAGCAGCGCAAGGCAGTGTTGCTTGACCAGCTGAGATCGGTCAACAAGGGGGGACGATCCCGGCAGAGATGAAAAGGAACAATTGGGAAGCTTTGCTTGCTCTGCTTTGCTTGCGACACAAGCTGTATTAAACTTTACAGATTTTTCAGAGGTAGTGAAAACCGTCAGCTAGTCCACTTGCTATTATGGACATTTGTTTGATTGGATCCGGAATGATGCGGGCAGGCAAGCAGGCAGCCTAGACGTCTACTAGTTGCATGTTATTGTTGGTCTGCCAAGCCGGAGGTGGAGGTGCAAAGAAGATAGAGCAGACAATTCACGTTCTTAGCCACGCAAATAAGAAGCCCTGTAAATAAAGCAGATCTGGCCAATGCTTTTTTATGCTACTTGTGCTTCTATGCCGAGTTTCTGTTTGATCAGTCAGAAATCCCGACTGTTTCATGGCATGGAGTAACACAAACTCCAGCTGCAGGTAACCGTTTGCAGGCCACGCCCCCTTGAGTCGCAAGCAAGCGATGATGAAGGCGGGAAGTAAAACATGAGAATCCATTGGGAGTCGGTCCAGGCAGATGGATGCGCCTGAACGAAACCGGATGTTGGCCAATACGTTCTTGTCGTGGAGCTGGAGCTGGAGCTGGAGTTGGTGTTGGTATTGGCTAGGTCCGTATCCCCTCTACATATGCCCTGCCCGCCCTGCCGGTCATCCAATTTCTCGTCACCATCTTGGTTGTTTTGTTTGCCAAACCGACGCCGCGGATCCATATCCCGTCGTCGTCGGCTACCCGTGCCCAGTTTGTAGCCGTTGACCCCGTCCACGCTGGTCGTATAGAAACGGGGGATGCGGCCCACTCCCTGCTACTCCCTCGTTTGCAGACTCGGCTGGTTGCTCCTTGTCGTGTCATTTTCAAGGCATGATGGCTCACCCACTTTTGCTCCCAAGAGACAATCTCTTCAGACTCTCTTTAGACAAGGACAAACAACAAGCAGAGGACCAGGCAGGGCCTTTAATATCAACAATCCCACGCCCATCAGTTTCCCCCTCTCTGCCCCCCCTTCTCAGCTTGTCAGCATGAGCAACCCAGGCCCTCAAGACTTTCCAAACCTCGTCCCCGCCATGGACCAGCATGGCAGCAGACCCTATGCCACCCATAGCGGATACGGTTATCAGCACGCAGCGCAGGCCCAGGCCCAGCCCAAGACGCAGTCTCCAACTCACCAGGGCTGGCAGCCTAGCGGGCCCATCCATCATCATCACCACCATCAGGCTGCCCCTCGCAGCATCGGGTCGCCCAGCTGGAGAGGCTCCTCCTCGCTGTCGTCCTCGGCCGACCACTTCAGCTCGGCCAACTACACGCTGGCGAGCCCCATGTCCTCTGCCGCCTCGAGCGCCTCGAGCGCCGCCGCCACCACCATCGCCCACGCCAACCTCTCCAACAGCCTAATGAGCAGCTACTCGTACTGCCTGCAGCGCCCGGACGGCCAGTACACCAGGCTCATACCGGCGGACATGCTGCCGACCCTGAACGAGATACCGGCGAGGCAGGCCAGCGCCCGGGGCATGATGCTCCTGCCGGACCTGAACAGCACGCCTCCCCAGGGCGTTGCGGTCATGAACCAGCGAATCACTATAAAGGTGCGTTTTTTTTTAAGTGTGTGTCTGTCTCTCTCTCTGCCTTTGGCTGAGATGAGCGGCATGTTGTCATCATCATCATCATCATCATCCCAGCACCAAAGGGGGCCAAGGAAAGCTGAATGTGGCAGGCTCCAAAAAACCCGGCATCTGAGAACCTCCAGGTAACGAACAACAAGCCTTGGCCGCACCTTTCTTGAGTCATTGTAGTCCTTCTTTCCCAGTCATGGCCATTCATATTCCATATCAAGTAAATTGCTGACGAATAGGGGCATAGCACCGCATCGACCGCATCGTCGCCACTGCTAATGGAAACCCAAAAAAGACAAAGATCTACTGCGACAAGTGGATTCACGACGGCACCTGCGCCTTCACCCAGCAGGGCTGCAAGTACAAGCACGAGATGCCATTTGACAAGGCGACCCAGCACTCGCTCGGGCTCTTCCACGGGTTCCCCAAGTGGTGGAGGGACCTGCAGGAGGAGCTCCAGGAGCGGGAGATGGACGAGAAGGCTGGCGGCAGCCGCACCAAGCCTTTTCTGCAGCAGGACTGGCGAAAGGGGAGCGGTGGCGGAAGTGGCAGCAGTGCGCCGAGCCCAAGAGGAGGGAGCCAGCAGACTGCTGCTGCTGCTGCTGCTGCTGCTGCTGCTGCTGCTACTCAGGCTCCCATCGGCGCGGAGAGAGACAGACCGCCTCACCCCCCCTCGCCGCCTGCCAGCGACGCCCAGAGCAGCCGCTGCATCTGGGGGCCGATCGAACCGCCCATGAGGCCTGGTCTCGAGTCCGGGGGGTTGATCACGCCCTCGACGTTCAAGAAGTGGGCGAGTGCGGCAGAGCAGCAAGCATCTCCCGGTCTTGTTCGGGCTCGGCCGACCAGTGTTCCACCGGCTTGAAGACTTGGAACACACACACCCAGTTGCCTCTCTTGACGACAGTTCCCAGACGGCGGGTGCTCTTCTGGGGGGGTTTAACACGCTATATCATTACACTCCATGGAACGACTTGGATGAGGAATTATAGAGTCGAAAAGAAAAAGAAGGGGGAAAAACTTGGCCAATCATCATCATCATCATCGTCGTCCACTCATTGTTATTCTTCCTACACTCTTTTGCACTTTGTTTGTCTCTTCAATCCTTATTAGGAGATGGCTTTTCCCTTTGTTTAGGTACTTACTAGATATCACTTCACACACACTCTCTCTCTCTCTCGTTTCACTCGCCTGAATACAAACCCCCCCAACTACCAGCTTTCGCGTCCTCCTGCTAGAGGAGACGGCCAGCCCCATCAACAGAATGATTCGCCCCGCCATCCGCTTGACGCTGTGTTTCAGACCTTGTGCATTGCTGCGTGAAGCCGGCTGTCTGATCTGTCATCCTCGACGTTCCACATGTGTCCTGCTAACCTGGCTACACGTTTGGAGGGGGCAGGATCGGGGTGGTACACTTTACGTTGTTGGTCCACAGCACCGATTCAGGTCATGAGCCTGGTTGGCTGTATCCGTACCCAAGGAAGAGTGCATGGGTAGAGTCAAGGAAGGGTTCCCAGCGAGAGCAGGCAGTTTGAGAACTGAAGGAACATGGGCAAAATCAAGACTGGATCGTCTGGAAGCGATGAGTGTTTGGCCCGAGTTTGATTGAACCTGGATAGGGAAAAGCGTCCGACGGGTCACTGTAGTTTCGGGAAATTGACGAGAAAATTAGAACAAGAATGAGCCGTGTGTTGTTTGTGAAGAGCACCACGATTCAAGGTGAAGTTAATTTCGGTGACCCCGCCATTTGGAGGGGCAGCTCGTTTGGCCAGGTGCTCCTCCCCGCGGCTGAACTACGGCTGACCGGACGTCACCACCCCACCAACAGAGCTGAGCTCATGAGTTGTTGCCTTGCAACTTCAAACAACCACAGCTCGTTCTCTCTCAAATACATTCCGGCGTATGCTTTTGGGCGTCAAACAGAGGTTTCCCATCGTCCCTGAGACAGAAATCGAATCATCTCGTTTTCCCTGCTGCTTGAGCATGACCAGAAAGAAGTAAACCGAGACGCCGACTTCGCCTCCACTTCCCAGCCTCCGACCTCCGGCCTCCGACTTCCTACTTCAGCAGCTGACGGCGCTCTCGACTACACTCGTGGATTTAGTCACGCAGAGTGGCCACTTTCAGGATGGACGCTGTCTTGGAAACCCTTGACTCCTTTCCGCCAGTTCAGGCTAGCACTTTCTCCAAGAAGCAGCTCGACGTAGCCATCAAGGAGTATGTCACGGCCGTGTCGAGGCTATTGGCGAATCAGCGCAAGCTTATCAGCGAGAACACTGAACAGATCTTCAAGGTATGGCTCTCTTCCGCTCCTCCGAGCTGTGCAAGGATGCCGCTGATGCCGAAACTTAAGAGGCTTGACCCCTCCATCAATTCGATTGCCTTCCTAGCTGTCCTCCATTCCTCTCTGGAGCTCTCGACCCCCCCACCTAGCATCGACCGAAGCTCCCTCCTCGATGAGACTCTCCGGTTTCTTCTAAACTTCGACGCTCTCCAGATAAGATATGTGGGACCAGCCCTTCGGAAGCTCCTCGAGCATGTCGCGACGGGCAGGTTGTTCACGGTATGTGTCCATCTGCGCCGGGCCTAGAGTGCATGCAAGCCGCTGACCTATGATGCCAGCCGGCCGTCGCCGTGGAGGCCATCGCCACTGCGATGTTGCGGATTGACCCCAGCGGAACCATGTTCACCTCTACTCATCTGACACTGGTCAAATATGCCTATTCAGTGTCGTGGGTTGAGCCGGCCCTCAAAGTCTTGGACTGTGACATCACATTCTTCCCTGGCATGGCTGGCCAAAGAGATGCCAAACTTCTCTGCGATGACAGCCTCACGCCAGCTGCCTATATCTCGGTGGACACGGGCTTGACCGAGCCGGTCAAGGTTACAACAGTGCTAGAGTACAACCTCGTGAGCGCGCTCTGCTACATGTCACGAAGAGATTGGGCCAAAGCCCATCGCGCCTTGGAACGTGTGATTACGCACCCCTCGAAAGAGAAGGGCGTGAGCAAGATGATGGATGAAGCGTACAAACGGTGGCTGCTGGTCGGTCTTCTCAAAGACGGAAAGGAGCCAACTCTACCAGCTTACACCGCCTTGTCCGCCAAAAACACCTACAACACCCTAGGGACGCCATACAAAAACGTGGCCGGCCATTTCTCCACAACCAATGCTGGACAGCTGAAGACCGAGGTAGACAGCAACCGCAAGGTCTGGGAGGACGACAGCAATTCGACACTCATCGCAGAGGTGGTTGCGGCGTACCAGAAATGGCAGATCATCAACCTACGCGATATTTACAAGCAAGTATCTGTTTCTCAATTGCGCCAAATGACGCTCAGCGCCGAGACGGGCGAGGCGCTCAAGGACGATGAACAGGCGACACGCCTGGTCCGCGACATGATCGAGTCGGGGCTGCTCAAGGGCGAGCTTCTCCCAGGCAACAGCGGCGAGGACAGCTATCTCCTCTTCCACGAGGACAGTGATTCCTCCATGACAGAAACGGAATTCGCAAAGGAGATCGCCCTGCGCCACCACAACATTGAGAGCTTGGGGAAGCAGTACAAGGCAGCGAACGAGCGCCTCAGCAGCAGCAAGGAGTACGTTCGACACATGGTAAAAGAGCAAAAGAGAGCTGAGAAGGACGCCACCGACCCCGGAGTTGGGTTTGACGCACAGATAGAGGACGAGGACCTGATGACTGGCATAATGGCGCACGGCTAGAAGAGGGCGAGGCCCTCTTGAGGGAAGATACCATTGGAACTGGCCACAACTACTCCCACGCTGGTGTAACTATGGACAGACGTCGAGATGAGGTTGGCCCGGGGGCCATCTCGGACACGAGTAAAGGAAAATGAAGACATGCAGCATACCTTGGCGTAAAGATGATGATTGCATCCCTCTACCAACATATCGGATATATAATCATCAAGTCAAAGGGAAGCGAAATGCTGACGTGGTCAAGATGCCTGGCCTAGTGAATATTGTGGGCGAAACAGAAGGGCAATGTGGGTTTAACAGTTCTTATATCGTCCGAGTCAATATATTTTCTCTTTCGACTGTTCAACACCATGTTCTAAATTAGACACTTATTCCTTCGGCGATGGATGTCCATCTGTTTTGTGGCATGCTGTGCATGCCCGTCTAATAATCCGCAGATGCTCTAGTTACGCTGTCCTGTGCTCAAGACGTCAAATATCCAAACCGGATACTGCTCACGGCCTGTTCCCGCTCCCGATGATGCTTTGATGCCCATGGTCTAAAAAAGAAAAAGGAAAAGTGGTTGAAAATCCAATGCCTTGGCCGTTCCCGCTGTTTCGAAATCAACCTGCGCCAACCTATGTAAACCCGCAAACATGCACAAACACACGAATAGATCAACTCCCATGGTTCTTCTAGGATGACGCGGCCTGGCTCCGTCGCTGGCGGACAAAGTCTGGCAGGGGCATCCTGTGCCTCCTCTCCTGCATGGGCGGCGGCGACGACGACGGGCTCTCTGAGGAGGAACCCTGGCGCCGGTCAGGCTTGCAGCAGCACCCCATCGCGGCGTGCAGCAGGAAGGCGACGTCAGTGAAGATGGTGGCGACCCACATAAAGGCAAACATCTTCATGCCGATGTTTGCGCGTATGTTGAGCTGGTCCTGCGCCGTGAGGGCGACCTTTGCGGCGATGCTGATGACGGTGGAGATGATGGTCGCGACCGAGACGAGGACGGCGGCAACGGCGGCGAGGACAGACAGGGGCAGGCTCCACCAGCGGGTGCGGACGGCGAGGAGTCCCAGGGGGATGAGGACGGCGTTGACGCAGATGCCGGCCATGAAGAAGCCGTACATGATGCGGGAGCCGAGCCTGAGGAGGTTGAGGACGGTGACGGCCTCGGAGGGGAGGGCTATCTGGGCGCCGGCGAGGAGCTCGCTGACGAGGATCTCGACGGGGTTGAACCAGTAGAAGGTTTTTGGCTCGGAGCAAAACGTGACTCCTCTGGACGTGTGTTAGCATTTTGTTAACAGTTCTACAGAGAGAAGGGAACGCACTCGTCCAGATAGCCCTCGCAAAAGTTCCACAGCCCGACCTGGTAGAAGTCGTGCAGGCCCAGGCTCCGCGCCACAGAGTTGAGCAGGTTCGAGTTGTCGACCGAGATGGGTATGACCTGGGACACGTCGAGCTGGAAGAAGTACATGTCGTTGAGGATCGGGTTGATGTGCGTGTTGCCGATTATGACGAGGATGAGGAAGGGGATCGTGAGGAAGTAGAAGACGCTGGCGGCGATGGCCGTGTTGCGCCTGTGATCGGCCATGATCAATGGCTATGGGTGATGAATCCTCCGTAAAGACGTTCTAAATGCGATCAGAGAGGTAGAGAGGAGTCGTGATGCGTCCAGTCTCTCGTCGTCCCCCAAAGAATTAATTAAAAGATAGAAGGAAAGAGGGAGAAGAAGACAAAGGAAATCGAATTGAGGAGGCTCAATGCCGTCGCTGCCGTCTCTATTCACAGGTGGTTTGTCTGATAAAGTCGAAGTCGTGAGTGTCGTGGAGCTCCCAAGAGAGTTGTCGTCATGACTGCCGAAAATCCCAATTCCAGTTTTTTCCAGTCTTTCCTCTGGGCTCATGTAACATGTAACTTACCATCCCATGGATGGCATGGCATGGAAAGCTTGCCGCTTGGCCCGTGGGTCCCATGATGGGTCCATGAGATCCACCCCCTTCCAGGGCTTTTGACTGGCTTGACTGGGGCAGCCAGCACTAAAACAGGGAATGCCCTGGAGCTTGATTCCCTGCAAGACCTGAGCATCAGTGGACCCGACAGCGTGGCCCTTGGATGCATCCATCCACATGCATCATGAGCAGAACCCCTGACGAGCTGCATTGGGCGGCTCTCGGCTTCGCAACTGGACGTGGCCAATTGGTCGGCGGCTCTGGCGATTCGCAAAAAGAGCCGCCCGTTTTCTGATACAGAGAAGGCAGTAAGACGAGCAACTACCTACCGCCAGTCAACCCAGGGCTGACAAGGCCCAAGAAGCGCCCAAGCCCGAGGCCTAGGGGTGTTGACATACGGGGCCTGGTACTAAATTTGATATTTTTCTGTTATTCTTGGCATTCTAAACTCTGCCGCTCGAGCTTCAGGTGGGAAAGGGAAAAAAGTGCCGATGAACCGGCTTGGGCCTGGCTCCGTCACCACAGCTGCGGCCAATGCGATGACGCGTTGCGGCGCCATGAAAGAAAAAAATACGGGGGACCCGACATGAAGGGGGCGGCAATGGAAAGCAGCAGCATGGAGATGATTGATGAGCGGCAAGGTCCGGGCAAGGGTAAGGCGTTTGTCTACGGCTACGGATACGGCTACGGATAGGTAGTATCCAGGCAAAGGCAGGCTCACTCAACAGCCGCTGATTGACTTTTTGGGCGGCTCAAAACCCGCCCAATCGTGTCCTGCAGCGGCTCGCCCAGCCAGATATAACATCAATGCCATCATGTCATGGCGGCCTTTTTTTCTTTTGAGTTCTTGTTCGCTAAAAGAGAGACAGAAAAAAAAAGGCCAAGCAAGGCAGTGCAAGTCTCATCTCGCGCCTGTCTCCCGTCTCCTGTTCCTTGCTCTGGTGTCTTGGCAGCTAGCTGCCAGAATCTCGATACCCACTCTTTTCATCCAAGCTTCCCTGGATTATTACTTTATTCCATTTTTTCTTCTCTCTCCCATCTTGCTGATCTGTCGATACCTGCTCCATATACAAATCGTGGCTCCCTGATATTGGCCTGGTATTTCTGGGATAGGCAGGGATCGAGGACCGGACTGGGCCATATCTTGACTCGTTGCTGTTCCACACAGAGTTGGACCCTTTTTTTCGTCCTGATTTTCATCTGCAAACTCGGGTTTTTATTATTTTATTTTCTATTTCTTGGGGGCTCCTAACACGGTAGCTCTATCCACGCTCCACGTGTGGAACCCAGCAAACGTTCCATCTCGCAGGTCTGCAGTGCTGAGCTTGAGACCTACTTTCAACCAGCGAGCACAACATCTATCAAGCCTTCAGGTCGCACTACATCGAATACAGGTGCTGCCCTCATTCCCCCACACACGATAGCAGGGGGGATAGAGTATCACGGCACCTCGTGGGCATAATCTTGGCCGGCTGGCTGATCGCCCGTCATGAAGCTCCCTCACACAATCATCGCCCTCCTGGCGCTTGCTTCAAGCCAGGTCGCGGCGCAGACTATTGAGCTCTCGGCCACTTCAGAACTCACATTTGTCGAGGGCACAAGAACGGCTCGCATCACCAGGCAGACTGGTCCTCCTACGGGACCTTATTCCACTTATGCCACCAAAATCACACTGCGCGGGTCGAGTGACACCGAGTCGGACGACTTCACAAGCACCCTCACGGGCCTCTTCCCTACGGATGCCACAGACACCGTCACCACCGCATCCAACTTGACCGAGACTGAGACGGGGACCGGGACCGCAAACGGGACCGAGACGGGGACGGCAACGACCACAACCAAGGCAAAGCCTACAAACACGCAGCCCTGCAACAACTACGTCGAGTTCTGCAAGCGCAAGTACAGCAACATCACTATGATCGGCGCCCACAACTCGCCCTTTGTGAGGCCCGGGAACTCGGGCTCCAACCAGGAGCTCCCCGTCCGGACGCAGCTCGACGACGGCATCCGCTTCATCCAGGCCCAGATCCAGTGGCCCAGCAACTCGTCGGCGCCGCACTTCTGCCACTCGTCCTGCGACCTGCTGGACGCCGGCCCCATCACCGAGTGGCTCACCGAGGTGCGGAGGTGGGTGGACGATCACCCCTACGACGTCGTCACCATCCTCCTCGGCAACGGCAACTACTCCCACCCGGACCTCTACGCCCCTTACATCGAGCAGACGGGCATCCTAAAGTACGCCTACCGCGCCCCCTTCCTCCCCATGGCCCTCGACGACTGGCCGACCCTCGAGGACATGATCGTGCGCGGCAACCGGGTCGTCATGTTCATCGACTACGTGGCCGACCAGGAAAAGTACCCCTGGCTCCTCGACGAGTTCCCGCAGATGTGGGAGACGCCCTTCGACCCGCTGGACCGCGACTTCCCCTGCACCGTCCAGCGGCCGCCGGACCTGAGCGACAAGGCGGCGAGGGGCCGCCTCTACCTGCACAACCACAACCTCAACGCCGAGTTCAACGTCTTTGGCGCCGAGATCCTCGTCCCGGCCGTCGCGCTGCTCAACGAGACCAACGACTTCGAGGGCCACGGCAGCCTCGGCCTGGCCGCCAACAACTGCCGATCCGACTGGGGCCGGGCGCCCAACATCCTCAACGTCGACTACTACAACTACGGCAGCTTCCCGGGGTCCGTGTTCGAGGTGGCCGCCCAGATGAACAATGTCACCTACAACCGCAAGAGCTGCTGCGGAACCACGAGCCCGGCCGCCCGGGTGACCCACGGCGCCTCGTGGACTGCCCTCGTGGGACTTTTCCTGGCTGTTTATCTGATGTTCTAGAGTTGGCGCATGCATGGGTGGAGTTGGGTTACACCTTTTTTTGTTTGGTTTCTTGGTCGGGAGCGATGTGAATTCTTTGGGGATAGAGGTTGAGGGATAGATTACTTGGTATTCGGCATACAAGCAAGGCTCGCTGTGTACTATCGGCATGGGTCGGAGTTGTCAGTTCTAATCCTGTCACCATCATCATTCTAGATAGAATAATGTTATAGAATGTTTAATTCTACGACAATATGAGCGTGTATGGTGGGACCTGTATTTGTGTCTTCACATGGAGATCATGGGTTCCACATCCACCACGTGGATATTCAGCAGCTCGTGACGCGAGCGACAACCCGAGACCACATCCAACCTGCCAGAATGTCTCGCATGCGGTCTGCTCTGACCTTCCGTCTTCAACGCCGTCGGATATCTGTAGTTGGGTGCAGTTCCAGATGTCCCCCGAGTTATCGCCGCAAGGTGCAGGGTAGGTAGAGTTGTCGCAAACCTTGCATCTAGAAAAGGCCACGCATGGCTGCAAGCCTCTTTCGGGACGAACTAACCGTCAACCTGCACAATACGAGGGCTTACGTCCTCACCGGTCACGTCGAAAGAGGCGAGTGGGCTTTTAAATCATGTTATCGATCGAGAGCCGCAGCATAAACGGGCCGTTGATGCTCTGCTCTGCCAAACCCTGGTCGCATATGGAGACTGCCGCGTGGGATTGCCGCGCGGCATAGATCTTGAAACCGGCAATCGGCAAGCCTTTATAGCTAGAGTTTAGTGTTGGCTTATTAGCTTATTATCGTACACATCACCATCAGCAGGCGGTAAAAACAGCAACGGATTCTTAAATTGCTCCCGCGGGCTATATATAGCCCATGCAAGCTCTTGAGGGTTTGTCCCGATCGGGGTACCAGCCCGGTGATGCCATGCAGGCCGTGATCCTCCGTTGAGCGGGGGGGGAAAGAGGGCCTTTCAAAAGGGAAACGGGCAGGTAACTGCACTGCACATCGTTGGAATACCGTTACCATGGTCCATGGAGAGATGGTTTATGTGTGGTTGCACTGCATCAATATCTTTCATCAGCCCTGGATCCTCTATCTGCGCCGATGGAGGAGAGGCGCTGAACTAGCGAAGGGTTGAGGCTTGGAAGCTGACCTTGGCTCGGCCTGCAGGTTATTTATTTAGTTAATAAGTTAAACATGTCAGCCGGTAAAGGTGAGGTGAGCCTGAGATGAGAAAGAGTAAACTCAGGCTGGGAGGCCGCCTGTACTAGCAGCAGCCAAGACCGACTGCCCGCCCCGTGATTGGAACGTATTCTCATCCCCTGACCGGACCCCATTCTGCCCAGTCTCTACTACCGGCGCCTCAGAGAACGGGAGCCCAGTTAGAGGCATTCCCCAGCGCGGCGCGCTAATTAACCATTATCGACAAGCCTCTTCGGAGACACCCATGCCAGAGGCCCAGACCCCCCCTGAACCAACCAACAATATCTACAGTGGAGGGGGGACCCCCGGAAAACAGCCCTATGCAGTTAATCCAGTTCGCTTCAGCGCTGGGGGCTGGAAAAAAGGGACCGGGATGCTGCCCTGGCTGAACAGGGCTTGGACGAGGAAATTCTCAGCTCGTCAACTTCCGTCCACTTCCACTCGTTTTGGGCTGCATTTTCGCTCATTTCTTCGCTGTCATTCATCAATCGCTAGATCATTACGGATACTTGCCTGGTTCATCGGTGTCGGTTTGGTTTCGCTCGTTCTGCCTCTCGTCTGCCTTCAAAAA
>JABFEP010000465.1:0-29990 GCA_013618265.1 Fusarium albidum
ACAAACAAACAAACAAACAAGGCAACGGCTGTTGAGATTGATGTCTGTTACTTGATCAATGGCAGTGCCTTATAGGACCTCTGGCGCCAAGTCAATAGTCTATTCAATGTGGGGGGATTGCATCTCGGCTCTGGTTCTTGGGGTTGAATTCATCTCAGATGCTTCTAGAGCAGGCTGGCTAGAAAGATCAACCAAATTTATTAAAGAATAACTAGGAAAAATATCATTTTGTAATTTATTAGATACTGCTCATAGGGAATTGATGACCCTAGCAAGAGCATTAAAGTGTCCTCTTCCATGTCTTCATCCGCGGGACTTATGTTGTATCAACCAAACCATCGTAAGACTCACCTGTTTCATTCGCCCAGTTGGACAGCGACCAAAGGGCACACAATCGACACATGACACACCTTCTCTGCCACTTTGACAGTTGGCCAACTGGCGGCGGCCATCCTTCATCACCCCCTTGCCTGCGAGTGTCACGAGGCGGTGGCAGACCTGTCCGACTCGGCTTGGTACAGCCTGGCTGCATCCTGCCGTTCACTTGGCATGTCCCCGCATGGCCAGCAGGCAGATTCCAACTGGTGTAAAAGACGAGAGGCAAGACGCCTTCTGCTCGTTCTTATCTTGCTCTTCACCTTGCCATTCTCTTTCCAGGCTCGTGAGGACCTCTGCCATTGCCAACTTCATGGAATATACTACTCATATATAATCAACTCATAGAATGAATTTTCTTTGCGTCCCTGGGCAGCAAGCATGTCGAGCCTTCGACAAGTTGGGCTTTATCTCAGCTTCTGCCCATCCAACAACGTCATGGGCCGCTCGGGTTCCGAAAAAAAAAAAAAAAANNGTCCCCCTCCTCGTGGGGGCCGAGAAATGAGGCTCTGGATCACGCAAGACCACACCGGCTTATCAAATCTCATGACACCAGCACTGCAGTTGGTAAGATTGTGGCTCAGACATGGCCAATGAACATGTTGGCAGCAGTGACCGGTGAGTACCGCTCCACACCATATGTCTGAAAAGACTCGAACGTCGCTGCGCATCACCGTCCGGCTACATAGAAGTATTTCGGCTTCTCCCCACGATTCAGAAGTGAGACGGAGCAAGAGAGCCCGGTCTCTCCAAGGAGCTCAAGTCGGTCATCAATCAGGGTGATGCTGCGCCATGGATGCTATCAAGAGCTACCTAATTTGCATACCGGGCTCGGGAGACCCGAAAGTGCATCCGGAGTAGTCACTAGAGAGCCTGATGTGGCCAAGGACGTTTCAATCAGTGTCTTAGGCCTAGCCGACTGTATCGCAGCATCTATGTCTTCTAATTATCCACAGATGCCTCAAGAGTCTATCCTAATGTATATCCTGGCCATCACGATGGACTTGGAAGAACTGACTCCGAGGCTACGACGCCGGCTGTTGGTCCTTCGCGCACCACGCCGCTATTTCTGGACACTGCATTTCAGCTTCCTGGAGTTTCCTAGTGGGCTGCAGCGTATTTTTGGTCACGTTGAGGACGCCTCGGAGGAAGAAGCTGCAGCTTACCTGCATCTGAAGGTCAGCCACACCAGCACACACGGGGTGGCGATGAGGGCCGGCAAAGACCCAACGAATCGCAAACAACGTGGTGATCCTCCCACCTGCTCTGTGGAAGAGCCAGTGGGAGGGATGACAGACAGAGGATCCTCTGTCTGATAGGGCTGTGCTGCTCGAGAATCCTTGCTTAAAATATCCACACTCCCGCTGCCCCCCCAGACATGTTGGCAAAACATTCGTCATGTCACAGCAACCTGAAACCTTGGAGATGCAATACTTGTGACCATGTCTCTGCAGTCACCTCAGCTCGTCGCGATATTCGCTCTATGGCTGGCAGTTCTTGCCAGGCCCATCAGCGGTTCAAGCGTGTATGCCTTTTGGACGGACCTCGCAATCCAGGTCGGGGCCCAGGACCCAGACACGGGAGACATATACTACAGCAACTGCAACAGCAACAGCACGCCCATCTTCCCCGTCGACAAGCCGAATGTGCTGGAGATGCGTGAGAAGCCACGCAATGGCACAGCATTGGCTGCAGCCGGCTGGTGGGACACGCAGAAGATTGTGGTATGCAACCCTCCATTCTCGGAATACCTAGCTCACGACTTAGGCGTCCATATTCTGGCACACCGAGAATAGTTCAATCATCAACGGATACTACGAGTGTGATATGGAGACGGGCCAGCTCGTCTGGGGAGGCGACTGGGCCATCTCCGAGACAGCCGAAGTTGACTCAATCCACAACGAAACCGGACTGTCTGTGAGACTGCTCGGGGAAAAGGAGGGATATCGGCTATTCTACCACAACGAGGACAGACAGGTCATGATGCTTTCTTACACGCGGGAGACGGACTGGATCGATGGGGGATTCGTCTCGCAGGACACGGCCATCGGGACGGCTCTAGCGTCAGCCCACCATGGCAACGGGAACGTGTCTGTTGCGTTTCCTCGAGTCTCGGAGGACATTGAAGTACCGCAGCTATGGAAAACCAATGAATGGAGTCTAGGTACGCAGTTGCATGTATCCCCTCGAATCTAACCAGCTGCTGATCTGAACCACCAGAGACCTTTCCACAGCCGTTGAACGGAGCCTTCACCAACGAAACATCACCGGGTGAAATCGAGATGGACTCGAGCACTCCCCCTGCAGACTTTTCTCTTGGCGCCTGGGACCCCGAGACGGAAGCCATCGGCATGTCAATAGACAGGTCGAGAGCACGCAGCATCTTCTACATCGGCACCGACAGGAAGCTGTACCAAGCTGTAGAGGAGAATCGCCAGTGGGACATGGCCTCGAGGGAATCCGACAGGATCTGGCCATCCGCCGACAACGCGAGCACAAGCCTGGCAGTGACGTATCAGTCGACAGTAGGCGAAGTCTGGATATACTACTGGTCCAACGGCAACCTTGTGCAGGTTCACATGAACGACTCTGGCGAGTGGGACACGGCACAGACTCTCCCAGAAACGCTGCCAGAGGATAACACCGACGGAGGCGACAAGACACCAGAACCTGATGAGCCAAGTCCATCCGTCGGCCTGAGCACTGGAGCCAAGGCAGGTATCGGAGTTGGCGTCAGTGTCGGTGCGTTGGTCGGCGGTGGCTTGCTTGTCTGGCTGTGGATGAAGCGTCGTCGCGATGCCAGGGCTTCTGACCCTAGGGACAACGGGGCTGCTGCGCGTGACGATGTCCCTGAGATTGCTGGAGCGGCCGTGACTTCGCCGGTCAGCACGATGCACAGTCCACCGCTGGACTCGCCCGGCTTTAAGAAGGATGAGAGGGTTGAGCCGTCGGGGATGGACGGGCAGATCCAGGTTGAGCCTGCAGAGTTGGATCAGACCCCTGTGGTTCATGAGTTGCCAGGGCATGAGACTAGGTGATGTCCGGATTGCAGGCTCGTAGGGGAAGTTGCTCTTGGATGTGGATGTCTATGCTCTAGTCATTCTTTAGATATTGTTCGTTATATACCCAAGCTGTAATCCAAGCCTCTTGATTTTTATGCTCCTGATGACTGCTTTTGATATCTAAACCGATGAGATTGTCGTGAGCGATCTTCAAAGGTCTACTTCTGTCATAAGCCGAGCATGTGAAGGTTGTCGATGGAATGTACTTCCCATGCCGATTCCCAATACACGACCCGGTTTCCAAGCCTGGAAGCCCTGTGATAATTCCCAGTCCCTCCTAAGGCCATTGAGATTCTCAATTAAAGCTGAGACGGTGAGGTGGCCAACGTGCAGGGGTGTTGGCCAGTTGTGCCTTTTCTAGTACTCACGCGATGTACCTGCAAAAGGGTCAAGTAATTGAGACTGTAATTGAACAAGTTTGATTGATTCTTTATCTGCTATTTCTTCACGTCATTTAATTTGCAATTTGTGTACTAGTCTGTGTTGCCCTGGTTCCCTATCTGAGCCTGCCATTATACCCATTCTCGATGGCTAAATGGATCACCGGAAGCTATTACAGTACTCGAGACCCTGCTTTGCTGCTATTAGCATATAAATATATACCATAAGAAGGTGAAAGGAACCCATTCTAGGCTCAGATTGTCTGGTTACAGGAAGCTGACGTTTTCATCCAAGATCATGCCGCGAAAGTGCACGGCTAGGAGAACAAGGTATTACAAGAACACTTACACTAGTCCTTCAATTATCGGGATGTCCGGGGTCAACTGTTTCTGTATGGAGGAGAGGTACAGCTTGCACTGCTACAGCTCAGGCATGATGGCATCTATTCTAAAGTATGAAATGCTAGACAGAACCCAATTCCCAACCGAATCGCTTCATTAACCAAGCATATCAAGTTCACAGCGTCGGGTCCTCTGGAGTAATCGGCACCAAGCCGCCCTGCCCCTTGAACACCTCGAGGATATCCGCCTGCTCCGTCAAGATGAACCTCTCCGTCTGCGTCCCGATGGAAGCAAGGCCCCTCCATCGCTGAAAGTCCTCCGCGTTCCTCTTGTCCCCGTGCGCGTCCTGCGCATGCTCCCAGTGTCCCTTTGAGAACCCCAGCATGCCGCTGACGGTCCTGTTCGTAATATCGTAGACAAGGGACACGATGGTGCCCGTCTCCTCGAGCCAGTTGATCTGCCAGAGCTGTCCGGCACGGATACACTGGTAGGATGCTGTCTGATAGTTGATGCGGCCGGCCATGGGGCCTCCGTGGATGGCGTAGACCACGCGGTCTTCCGAAAAGAACCAGATCTCGTACCGCCACTTTTCGGGGTTCCCTTGGGCATCTTTGGCGTTGTAGTCGTAGATGAGGTGCGTGTCACGCATGTCCTCTTCAAATGAGGGATCCAACGGCGTGTTGGTCTGATATCTTGGGAGCGACATGGTGAGTGTTTCGGCCATTGTGTATGATGTAGAGTTGCGAGGTAAGATGGCCAAGAACAGTTCTCAAGGGCTCTCGCCGCTACTTATACACCCATGTCTCATGACCTTGCGGATATCGCTGCCGACAAAACGTCATCCATTCCGTCGGAACATGCGGCTCAACCTCGTGCGTCTCCACCAATCGTCTGTCAAACGCGGCACGAGTTGGGCAATTGCTGGGGTGGCCTGCCTATCTGTATATCCGGGCCTCTCCGGTCCTCGACATGGCCGGGTCTTGAGCGAAAAACTCGAGGTTAGGTCGTATGATGTCACGTTGTTGCCGTTCTTATCGGAAAGTCTCGCTTAATCCGACAGATCCGGCATTTGACATCGGCAAGATATAGTGCTGCGATAGGGATTAAAGACCACAGCGTGGATTATTGGTTGTCTATATAGTGACGACAAAGGATGAGAAACTCGCCGAGGTGACAATAACTCAAGGATATAGAGTACTCATTTTGGTCTAGCTGATTCCCAAAATATCATCACCAGTTCTCCGACGGGTATAGCCTGGTCGACGAGTGACCCTATATCCGAACCTAGTCGAGCATTTAACAAGCCTGTCGACCATCACCCCTTGACCACAGCTTCCACAAGCCCATCCGAGTCCTCATCATCAACCCAGAATTTAACCACCTCGAATCCGGCATCGCCCAAGATCGCCGTCCATTGGCTCCGTGAGCGCTCCAGGGAACTGTTGAAAGTCATCATGGTCATGTCGTATATGCACTGATAAGCGGTCGCTCCCGCATCCGGCAGAATCAAGTCGTGGATCAACAGCCTTGAGTACCCGGGAGTCATGGCGGCACGCAACTGCTTGAGGATCTCGAGGCAGTGGTTATCCGACCAGTCGTGGAGAATGTGATGGAGGAAGTAGGCGCGGGCACCCTTGACGGGCTGCTGGGTGAAGAAATCATGTTCCACCTTTTCGATAGCATCTTCAAGATCTTCGACCTTGATGTTCTGGATCACCTGCGGGAGATCCTGCAGGATGAGTCGCCCTATCTTGGGGAACTTTTCGTGGAATGCCTGCATGTCATGACCCCTTCCGCCTCCGACATCGACCAACAGGGGAAAAGACGCGTCAAAGCCGTCAACCAACCTCTCCTGCACAGGGAACCAGTCGTACCAGTATTTCCTTGTCCCCATGGTATTCCCCATGAACGTGTTAAAGTCGCGGAACAGCTCCGGCCGGGTCCCGAGGAAGCCAAAAACATCAAGCTTGGTCTGATGGGCGTACTGCAGGAACCCATCCCTCGGGTCACTCGGAGATACATGGCCAGTCTCGCGGAGATATTTTGGTGCCTTGATCGCCGCCGAGGTGATGAGGTCCCATATCATCCTGTGGCCGGCGGCTATGGCGTCGGTGGCCATGGCACGGGTGAGGGGTGTGCCAGACCACGAGTTCTCGGCTGCTTCGTGGATGAGTCCTACAGCGGCGAGTAGGCGGAGCAGACGGGAGACGAGGAGCTCTTCGCCGCCGGATAGCTTTGCGAGGTGTTTTGTTGATACTGGACCGTCTTGGTCCTTGATGAGGTTGAATAGATCTAGATCAATGGCGATTCGCACGGCCGCCACGACGAGGGGCTAACAAGGGTTAGAACTACTGATATATGATGCAAATGGCCACATACTGAGAATGCGAGGTCGATCACTCGATTGACCGGCTCTTGTAGAGATGCCGTGAGTTTCCTGCTCAGTTCCAGGGCGGCTTTGCGTGTTTCAGGGGCCGTTGCGAGGCCCTGAAGGGGTAGCTTGTTGAGCTCGGCAAGGAGAGCAGCTGAGTTCTCCTCCATGGTGGTGAAATTGTGCTGACAGTGGGAAGGCAAGATATGAGGTGAGCCTGTCCTTGGAGTGTTCCAATCTAGTGATGGGCTATATATAAGAGGTGCAGTTCCTCGGATAATCTCATCGCGGAGCGTAACTGAATAGGTCCCTTAGACGGCTCTTCTGGGTAAATTAGATTGTAGGCTGGCAGATGACATGTACACCATAGTAAATCTACGCCATGACTTCCCGTTCCCTTGGCTGGCTCAAGCTACTCGACATGAAGGCATCTACATTGGTTCATTCCAGCAGCCATAGTCCGAGGCTTACGCCCCCATCGACTATTCAGCCGCCAGATTAAACGCCAGCGAATAAACAAGCTATCCGAGGAATAATGGCTGTCACTGTAAGCTGACATGATGTTGGAGTTGCCTTAATGGGAACAACCAGGGCTTCCGCTATAGATTGATAACATGGATGAATTCAGGTTGAGAGATTTACTTTATCTTTTAGTTGCTCAAGATGTGCTGGAGCGGTCTGGGGAGCTGTTCATGGTGCTCCCCACAGCTCGACCGAAGACTTCTTGTTCGGGGAAGTAATCTGCCCTTGACGGGAAAAATTAGCACCCCAACATCGAGGTGTATTCAATTTAAAAAAAGACGGCAGTCAGTGAGCATACTTCAGGGACTTGGGAATTTAGTTAATGTCTAGGAATCAAGTTAGTAATCCTCGCATAGTTATCTGATAAATTTCCCTGCTGTGTAGGGTAGTTGGTCGTTTAATTAAGCGCGGGATCTGAAATCTAGATAGGCGAAGCACGGAGCAGTGACATTTCATAGCCTCGGGGCCAGAAATCATCTATTCATTCGAATATGAACCAATTGACATGATTTTAAGGTCTGCTAATTTCTTGTCAGTATCACCAAGTTACCGATCTTGTTCACGCGTCTGTGGCTGACTTTAGTGGAGCCAGCCCCGAAACGTGATGCGTCAAGTGATCTACTTGCCCTGCACGATCTGGTCTGTCCGATCTCATGGGCAGATATTTGTGCAGGGGACTGAACAGACCATCATGCTATAGCGCCCGCCAGATGATCATCCCTAGAGATTGAATCAAGAGTCGATAACTTTAAGCTTGGCTTTAATCTCTTAATTAGAGACGTGGCACATCTCAGCACATGTCGTGCACAATTCTCTCCTTTCGGTCAAGCTCCTGGTGAGAATGTGGGGATGGATCGCATTACGTGAGACTTGGGAATGAATTGTGTCAACAGATCAGGACAGACGGTTCAACTCGCGTTATTATTAAGTCAAAAACAGGCTGCAGTATGCCGACTACCAACAAAAGAAACGCAAAAGTCATTTACCCGGATCATATTATTGAAAAGAAAAACTCACAAAGTCGCGATCCCACCGCCGTCAATCGCATGTTGACCACGGCCACGCCCTTGAGATTCAGAATGTCACCCCCCCCTGCCCGGCTGTTGGCCCCTCCCACTCTCGCCAGATCATCTCGTTAGGAGTGCAATTTACATCCCACGCACGGCCTGGGCGGCTGGGCGCTCTGGTAGACCCCTGGGTTCTGCGGCCCCGACACGTTGAGGAAGCCGACTGCTCCCTTGTCGAGGCGGAAGATGGCGTGGTCGAGGAGCGTGTAGGTCCCCGGCACGGCCATCTTGAGATCGACGATGGTTGAGCCTCCTGAGGGAACCGAGACGGTCTGGATTGCCCTGTCGGGGGCGCTGAGGACGCCGCCATCTCGGTAGACTCTGTCAAAGTGAGACCCGATGACGTGGAACGAGCTGGTCAGATTTGGCCCTGCGTTGCCAAAGTAGACGCGGATGTTGTCGCCGACGTTTGCCTTTAGGGGTTTATCTCTTGTGAGGGCGGACTCGCTCCCGTTGAAGGTGACCACCTGGGGTTCCTCGCGGAGTCCGTTGGGATACGAAAACTCGACAACCTCTGAGCGACGGCCTTCGTCGTCCACCTCTGGGGGCTCGTGGTACCACTCGCTCTGCATGACGTAGTACTCCTTGTCCACGGGGGGAAGGTCCTCCTCGTCCTGGACGTAGATGAGGCCGTACATGCCGTTTGCGATGTGGACGGGCACTGGGGCGGCAGAGCAGTGGTACAGGTACAGGCCCGGGTACAGGAGCTTGAAGCGGGCCATCTTTGTCTCGTTCTCCTCAGCCGTGGTGACGGCCGCGCCGCCTCCCGGCCCCGTGAAGGCGTGGCAGTCGATGTTGTGCGGGTTGCCCGCCGCATCCCTGTTGGTCAGCGTCAGCTCCACCACGTCGCCGACGCGAGCCCGAATAAACGGCCCGGGGACTGTGCCGTTGAAAGTCCACTGTTCGTACTTGTACTGGCTCGTCAGCTGCGCGAGCCTCGTCGTCGTCACCAGAGGCACCTGCACCAGCGCCGGGTGGTCCCTCGTGATGGCCGGGGGAACCTGAGGCGCCGTCGTGAGCGTCGCCGTCTCCTTCGGGAGCTGCAGTATCTCGTCTCCGTCGCTGACGCTTTCAAATGCCTTTACGTTTGGATCTACGGCCGAAAGCATAATGTGGGGCTGCACTGTCAATTTTTTATTTTATTCCCCCTCTGGGGTTGATCTGGCTCACCTCTGGCTCACCGGTCTCATCTACGCAGGCGTGACATTTTGGCTCTGCCGTCAACCTCATCTCGACAGGGGTCCCGCCCCGCTGGCAGTACAGGTAAATGCCGACGCCAAGACCCGCGGTGGCGGCAGCGATAGGGACGGCGCGGGCACGGTGACTGGCTGGGTTCCTGGCCTGCGACCTTGACGAGAAGATTCGCGCTCCAATCGCAGGACGTGGTCTGGCGAGCGCGGGCGCATGTACCAGCACTCCTCTGGTCGTCAGCAGAGATAACCGACAGGCCGCAGGAGCGACGACAAGACATCTCGTCACTTGTACAGTCAAAGTGGACATTGTCGAATAGATAAAGGAGATAGACCAGGGAGATTCTCTCTTGTCGGATATCCTTGAAACGTTGAAATGCGTAATTACACCGAGCAGCGCTGCACGCGCTTGCATGGGGCTAGCATGATGGACTATATACAATCTTCCGGATCAGCCCACCGAAGCCGGCAGAGGTGAAAGGGCCACCCCCAAGGCGTAGTCTAGGCTTGCTAATCAGAGACGTCCTACATGCGGGCGACTGGGCCAAGCATGGGGCTCTTTTCCCACCTCGCCTCTACGTAGTACAAGGCTTGGCCCATCAAGCGAGTCCCGCCGACCGAGCGATGATCAAACGGCAGGGCTCTTGGGCGGTGTTCGCTCGCCGAGTATCCTGATGGTGGTGAGACTGCTCGGTCTATTACCCATCGCCGTTGGCAGATCCAAGGTCCTCTTGAGCCTCGAGTCTGACCAGACGGGGAGCATGGGTAAATGGGAGTCTCACCACGCCCAGAAGCCCGTCAGGAGAGGTCCCCCTCGTCCTGTACATGGTGGGGGTCTGGCATTGACTCTTTTTCTTCTCAGTGCTGTGCTATTATCAGTGCAGAGAGATAGAGAGAGACGAGATTTCTCTTTAAAAGGCCAGAGGGAGCCCGTTGAGACCAAGCTGTTCGGATCATCCATCACTCGCAATTGAGGTTGAGAAAACCAAAGAAACAACAAACAACTCCTTCATCTTACACAAACTACAACATGAGCAGCCCACTCGTTGTCAATGTCGCCAACAATCTGGGATTCACTCCCGCGGAGACGATAGAACTCGTCTCCCGCTCTGGCATCAAGAGGGCAAACATGCGTCCGGACAAGATCTTCCTCTCTGCCATTTCCGCGGGATGCCTCCTCAGCTTCGGATGCGGCGTCTCCCTCACTGCCCTTGCCGCGCCGTGGTTCCAGGAGAACGCCCCGGGCCCGATCAAGCTCCTCGGAGCCTTTGTCTTCCCTCTCGGCCTGGCCCTCATCATCCTCACCGGCGCTGACCTGTTTACCGCGACCACGATGGCAAGTTGAGCTCATCTCTTGGCTGTATAACATCAACTAACCTGTGGTATTAGTTGACCATTGTGCCTGTTCTGCAGGGTCGGCTGGCGTTCCGCAAGATGCTGCTCCACTGGTTCCTCTGCTTCTGGGGCAACCTTGCAGGCTCTCTGTTTGTCATGTCCATCATCATGGGATGTAAGTTGTTTCTCCGGGCGCTTTTCCGAGTAAATAAACTAACAGGTAGAAGATGGGGGCGTCTTTGATGTCTCGCCTTACAAAGAAGCCGTCATCGCCTTTGCCACCAAGAAGCAGGTCACCCCGGAATGGCACCAGGTGTTCCTGCGGGCGATTGGCTGCAACTGGCTCGTCTGCCTGGCCATCTTCTTCACCATCCAGGCAAAGGACCTCGTCGCAAAGGTCGTCGGCCTATGGCTGCCCGTCTTTGCCTTCGTGTCCCTGGGTCTTGACCACCTCGTCGCAAACATGTTCTTCACCCCCATGGGCATCTGGGTCAGGACCCCAGGCCTGACTGTCGGCCTCTACATCTGGAAGGGTACGTTTCCCAGGACAAAAAAAGAGTGACGCAACTGACAGCTTCTAGGCTTGATCCCTACCATGCTGGGCAACATCATCGGAGGCGGCCTGTTCTGCGGCACCTACTACTGGTACCAGTACTTGGCCTTTGAGGACCCCGTCAAGATTGACGGCCTCGAGTACCAGGGACCCGTCGTGGACAACCACCTGAGCTTCCTCGAGCTCAGGAGGAAGAGCGCCTTTGCCACGGACGAGGAGAGCCGGATGGAGTCTAGGCAGCCCTCGCAGAGCCAATAAGGCCAAGCACATGATTCATGAGCAGAAAATGACGGGCCCGGGTCATGGCGAGATGATGGTAGAGAAAAAAATACGTCAGTTGAAGGGTGCTAGAATTACAGTACAGGCTGGGTGACGGGGGCGGGCATTGGGCGTCGGAGCATGATTCGCGCGGTGTTTTTTTTTTTCACTATAGTTTTTATTAATCTATGACTTGTTTATCTCCACCTGTTTGATTGTGAGTAATTGTCCCTGTCTCCCTAATGCTAGGGAGACCAATCTCGGAAAAAAGGCACTGACAGCCTAACAGGAGAAGGAAGACACCAGCACCGCAGACCCTGTGGTTTGACCGATATTGGAATCAGCGGCTTCCAGGAACTCGGCAGGACAAATTCTGACGGGGTGGAACGCTTTTTAAAATCAGATCATGGGCAATCGGCTCATTCAAATATTCAAAGCCAGGTCATCCCCAGCGATGGAATTGTGCATCTCCGCGGCAGAACTAACCATCTCCTCGGAGGTTCTCAAACACGACAAGACCCATAGCAGGGGTTCTGGCAAATGGGGTTGATCCATTACTCATGGAAACGCAAAATGGAAATCAGGTTCCAACTTGGCGACGCTTGGCTATTATTATGACAAGCTTGTCCCCTGCCATGGGGCATTCACAAGCAACCTCGCATCGAAGATCTTATGCGTGGCATTGGGGAGGGAAGATGCAGCGGCCCGAGGCTATGACGTTTTATGCAAGTCCGTGAAGCTTGATCACGGAAACGTTGGACCGGACAGGACTTTCCCCATGGAGAGCTTGCAAGATGTCGTACGTATGCTGCGATGGACATGGGTCTTCCGAGGAACAATTCAAGACTGATTTGAAATCCAATATCTCATGATTCCAAAGAATCACGCTCAAGATGAGTATAAGATGGATTTCTAAACGGCTATACTGGGCATCTCCCAATTCAGCAGTTTGAGAACAACTCCACGAGAATGATGCGCCCTATCCCTCACAGAATCGTCTCTGCCAGAGTGCTGCTTCGCAGCCAGCCAGCACGGCAGTTTAGCCAGACAGCTGCTGCTCTGACCGCCGCGCCCAGCTTCCCCTTCCAGCGCGCCTCTGGCATGGAGCCGCCAGCCGAGTTTGCTCGCCTCAGAGCCATTGACCCCGTGTCAAAGGTCAAGCTGTTTGATGGCAGTCTCGCCTGGCTGGTGACAAAGTACAAGGATGTCGTCGCTGTTGCTACAGATGAGAGGCTCTCCAAGGTGTGCCGATCAAGCTCTCCATTATTGAATCTGGACTGACAGAGTTGCAGGTCCGCACACGCCCGGGATTCCCCGAGCTGAGCGCCGGTGGAAAGCAGGCGGCCAAGGCCAAGCCGACGTTTGTCGATATGGATGCTCCGGATCATATGCATCAGAGGTGAGTGGAATTTGCAGCCTATAAAACCGGCACTGACAAGACATCAGGAGCATGGTGGAGCCAATCTTTGCTCCTGAGAATGTAAAGAAGATGCAGCCGTACTTTCAAAAGACGGTGGATGATCTACTTGCAGCCATGAAGAGAAAGGGCTGTGCAAACGGACCGGTCGACCTGGTCAAGGAATTCGCCCTCCCCGTACCATCTTATGCATGTTCAACCTTTGCCCCATGAAGCAGAGTCTCCTATTAACAGAAGACAAGATCATCTACACAATCCTGGGGGTGCCCTTCAACGACCTCGAGTACCTCACTCAGCAGAACGCCATCCGAACAAATGGAAGTTCCACAGCGCGAGAAGCTTCCACGGCAAACAAGTTCGTCCAAGACGGTGGACTTGGTTCAGAGGCCAACTAACTCGTCCAGGGAACTGCTAGACTACCTAGCTAGCCTAGTCGACAAGCGACTGGAGGAACCCCAAGATGACCTCATCAGCAAGCTCTGTACGGAGCAGGTCAAGCCCGGCAGCATTGAGAAATCCGACGCCGTGCAGATTGCATTCCTGCTGCTTGTCGCCGGAAACGCCACCATGGTCAACATGATTGCCCTGGTAGGTAGTCAACCCCTGACGAGACGCCCGCTGACGAGTCCAGGGCATCGTCACGCTGTTCCAGCACCCTCAGCAGCTGGCCCAGCTGAGGGCCGACCCGTCACTGGCTCCTGCATTTGTCGAGGAGCTGTGCCGCTACCATACTGCATCGGCGCTGGCCATGAAGCGGACGGCAAAGGTTGACGTGCACATCGGCGGAAAGGTATAGACTATCCAAGCATGGCAGACAAATACTGACGTTTCTTAGCTCATCAAGGCTAATGAGGGAATCATCGCCTCGAACCAGTCCGCCAACAGGGATGCAGACATCTTTGAGAACCCGGATGAGTTTAACATGAACAGGAAGTGGCCCACAGAGGACCCTCTTGGCTATGGATTCGGAGACCATAGGTGCATCGCTGAGCATCTTGCCAAGGCTGAGCTGACGACTGTATTCTGTAAGACGCATGACGACTCCTCCGGATTTCATCCTCTGACTGTCGTGTAGCTACCATATTCCGGGAACTGCCTGATCTCAAGGTCGCGGTGCCTTTGGAAAAGGTCAATTTCACTCCGCTGGGGGGAGATGTCGGTGTTGTCGACCTCCCGGTTACTTTCTAGGCCACGCTGTAAGAGTACTGTAAGATATGAGAGTTGATGAATGAATGATTATGTGTCATTATGGTTAAACGTGCATCTAAGCGTGGGAATATCCTCGCAGCTGGCTCTTTAGTTTGAATAGGGTGAGCTCCAAGAGGATGCCGCAGGTCGGAATCGTGACATGAGAGAAGAAGGCCACGAGAAGTTGGAACTTGGAGCAAACTTGCGTACCCCAATAGATGGGTTACTGAGGCTTTGCTCTGGCTTCTCCCTCTATCCCTCCTTTAACTTACAGAGCCCTAGCTTCTGGACTACAGCCTGTGGTGTCTGGTGGCTGGTTGGATTTGTGACGGCTGCTTGAGTACACCAGCCATGATCGCCCGGCTGCCCCGTTTCTGACCTTGGACATCAGTTGGCCATATGGAGGTCACCTTGCATCGAAGCGGCAGATACCCCAGGATATGCGAGGGAACAGGCCACGATCGAGGGACAGGGGTATGTAAGCAGTCAAAACGGGCTTGCCTCTGAGTCATTCGCCGCATTACCCATATCTTTGATAATCTGTACAAATCGCCAGAAACAGCCACAGTGCCGCATTATAGACTGATAAAGCTCGCTATTACTCCTATCCTTCATCTTAATCACTGAGTGCTACCTCAAGACATGCAGCTTGGTGCACCAAAGAGAAAAAGAGTCGCCTACATCCGCTCAATCCTCGACAAGGTCAAGGTAGCTGCTTACCACGAAGGCGACTGGCACAGCTTGACATCATGGCTAGACTTCTGGGTCGGTCAGCGGGTTCACCCAGACCCCTTTGGCTATGGGAAACGCAGAGACCGTCCGCCGCCTCCCAGCGACATTCAGCATCATTACATCCTGGGCTATACAAATGCCGTGGATTCTGCCGTGCTCGATTGGCTTCTGGAGCAGTCCCGACCGGATGGCTGGAGGTTGTCGCGGCAAGACTTCACTGTCTATTTGTCCCCTGCTCAGACTGACGACTTGGCAAATAAGGAGTTCCTGCAACGGCTCCAGAGCGAGGGCGTGAAGACAAAGATAGTTACTCCTGATGCACAGACAGAGTACACAGCAGATGTGTGCGACGCCGTCATGCTCTCCGCCAGTGACTACGTCCTCGAGACGTCGCTCGCAGGTTCCGCTGCGTCTCTCAACATCTTCTTCCGGGACTCGATGCGTCATGGTCTTCCCCAGAGATACAATACCCAGGAGACGAGCCACTGGTACTACGCCACCAGGCTGAGTAGAAAGATGGGTCACACCTGGAGACACGGCGACCACCCGCACGGCAAGAGCGAGGCCTGGAAGATGAAACACGACGAGGCGTGGAAGAACTACAGGTGTCCATCCTGCGGAGGGCGGTGCAAGCGGAGCAAGGGATGCAGAACCACGGGGGAGTCGTGGGCCAAGGATGGGGACTGGGCGGACGGAGTGGACACGTCGGTGGCGAGGCCCCCCGAGTTTGAGAGGCTGTGGAGGACATTGAGCGTGGAGGACGTGGTGAATAACTGGGACCCGGACTGGAGAGTTCGGGAGAGGTTTAGGAATTGGAAATGGAGGTCTGTAGATACCTTTTCGGGGGAGTGATTGCGCATGTATAGATCCAATTATTGAAGTATTATAGGCAGTTTGACCGTTGGCTCTTAATTATTCACCCCCTCTTTCACGTAACCGTCTCGAGTATAACGCCAGTGGGAATGGCCGATCTGTGTCCATCCAGAATCCCTCGCCATTAACTACACGACGTTGATAACCACCAGCCCTTATAGTCTTTATCAGCCCCTCAACATCCCGATGCTCCGCAGTCCTCTTCTCCCATTTCAGTCGCAGGGCGTTAAAATCGTCGCCAACTAGCACAGGTACGTCGGCTATTTGGTGTGAAGGAGAGAGCAGCAGCTTATAGGTAGCAACTGTAAGGAAAGGGCTATAGACAAGTGTTTCCGCGTCTATCAAGGTCCCCGCCTCGCCGAGTTCCGAGGATGACGGCGTCTTGAGGACGTTGATCCCTAGACTCTGTAGAAAAACCTCGTCTGTTGATGTGAATGTGGGATCTTGAGCGTAGAGCGTGATGGCGCCGCCGTCGGCTAGCGGTAGCGTGAGATGGGATGCGATGGCCATGAACAGGACGAGCTGTTTGATCCGACGCTGTTGGTCCTTGGACGGTAGTAGGCTGCCTAGGCCTAGGGAGATGGCTCTCGTGACCCGCGCTCGGTTCTTGGCTCGGAGCATGTCCTCGACTGTCTGTGCTAATGCGGACTGGTTGTAAACGTCCATTGCTTCCTCGTAGAGAGCTGAGAGCTGTTGTAGCTGCTTGGACGATCCGGAGTGTTTAAACCCATGGGACTGTTTCTGGCCTGGTTTCTGTTAGTCTTGGTTATGTTTGTTGATAAAGATAAATAAGCGCACCCTTTTTCCCTCTTGGCTCAGGTCGAGCTGATTGTCGTATTTGGAATGGCATTGTGTATTTTTCTAGGTGTAGTTGAGGGCTACCTGCTTGACTTTCGCCTCAGGAATCCGGCACAAGATATACTATTTATCTCTTCATGCACTCGTCTTCGGAATACCTCTTTTCTCCGTCCTAGAAGCTGTCATCCGGCGTGCATTGCGTGATCGGTCCCCGGCCTTGATTTCTGTGCCGTAGATTTCTAAGCGTCGGTGTTCGGCATTCCCGGACGTCCAATACGGGCGCAAGACAGCACCCATTTCTAAGCTGACGGTGACCACCTTCACTTCATGTCCAACAGAGCTGACTAATTGTCATTGGGAAATTGTACTGACTCTACTTAAGAGGGCATTTCAAATCGGATTTTGGCAAAACAGGGAGGGCATCGGCGATTTGATGGCCAACGTCGCGACTCTCAGCTGCACGACGTGAGCACTCTGGAGACAGTCTTTATAGAGAGTTATTCTATCGTGATCCCCCATAGTGTTCCCTTTCCTATCGATGCATGATAACGTTATCCCTTTCATGGTTAGGTACTCGTCTTGAAATATTCTGACTCCCAACTTTGTCGTCTTGACACCACAGTAACGGGATAATACAGGCAGGGTTAATCATGTGGGAAGGATAAATGTTTTATATGTGCATGTTCCATGTGCGATTTGCCAGATGCGCGTCTTGGAGACTTATCCCATTTCATCTACAAGTGCTAGGTGCACCAGGCTCACACTATCCCCTGGGATCAATGCCCATTGGTCATGACCAGGTGGCCGAGTCCAGTCTACTCGACCGCAACCCACCTCTTGCTCATCTCCCACAGCTTCTCCTCCTTCTCCTCGTCATACGCCCAACTCGCAAATCCGTATTCCATCGCATCTCCATCCGGGGGACAGGGGCACACCGACATGGCCGCTCCCTCAAGGTACAAGCCACCCCTGCCCTCGAGCTCACCCGAGACAGCACCGTATACGCTCGTCGCGCACGCCTGATCCTGAGACATCATGTACTTGGTCACCCTCTCGCCAGTGAGTTGCCCCATCTCTGCCTGAGAATACCTCTGCAGATTCGGGCTGACGAATGCTCCTGGATGCACGGCGTATGCGTGGAGACCCTGTGCGCCGTATAGACGCTCTGCGTGGTTCACCATGTAGACGTTTGCCGTCTTGCTGGAGCCGTACGCAAGCCAGCCGTTGTACTCGTCGTCAAAGTTGATGTTGTCGAGACGGCACGGGCTGTAGCGGTGTGCCGCCGACGACACTGCCACGAGTCGCGAGTGGAATTCGGACGTGGAGCTGGCGAGGAGTAGATCCTTGACAAGGTAGAAAAGGAGAAAGTGAGATAGGTGATTGGTCTGAAACTGCAGTTCAAAGCCATCCTTTGTCTTTTCATACGGTGTGTTCATTACCTATTTATCTTCTTAGCTTGAGGTTTGGCTGACCATTTTCATTACTTACAGCCGCATTGTCGATAATGACATTGAGCCTGCCGTGACTCTGCTGTCGAAAAGCCTCGGCACAGGCACGAACCGTGTCCAGATCAGTATGGTCCATGTAGAGCAGATGGCAGCGGCCACTCTCGAGCAGAGAACCCAGCGCCTGCTTGGCCTTTTCGAGGTTTCGAGCCGTGCCAAAGACTGTGGCACCGGTCGAGGCCATGGCCTCAAAGGTCTTGATGCCGATTCCCGCAGAGACGCCCGTGATGAGCACCACCTTGTCAGTCCAGGCGTTCTGAAGACCCTCGTCCTTTATGATCTGGGTGCCCGTCACGCGTGCGTCTCCTGGACCGTCGAGCACCTCCCATCGGTTGCGGTCGGCATAGCGGCCGACTAATTGGAAGGGGTCGTGTGAAGTCAGGGACATTCTAGGTCGGTTGACAAGTGTTGGATGAATTTGACTCGGTGCCAAGGCGAGTGGGACGGAGAATCTTTAAGGGGACTGTTCTTGGGCCTAGCAGGGATGGACGTTTTTGATGCCCCGCTCACTATGCAAAGAAAACGGTCGTAGGAGATAAGCTCAGTATCTCCGCCCATCACGGAGATGAAATATTGGTGTTGTTTATTCTCTGTCAGCCTCACTCTAGAGTAGGGTAAATTCAACCCAGCACTTGTCCTTGCCTGGAGACCTCGTCCAACTACACATTCCCTAAGCTCTATGTCTCGGTAAACAACCGCGTTAACAGACAGAATTAAAGTACATTTCCTTGTGGGTTCAACATCCTATCTATCCTAACGCCACAGCGGCTGTCCACGGAGCAAACTGGCCACTGAGCCGTTATTTAGTTGTCAAGGGCTTGAGGTTTCCAGCTGGATTATGGACTATTCACCCTAATTTGTATGTTCTTGATCTGGAAGACCATGAGCCATTGCAGTCGGACACTTTGTACTCCCCAGTTCAAGCGATGGTGCCATCTTGCATTTGCGTAGCATAGGATCCGACCACAGCCCCTCAGTATCTTGACGCCTAGTGTTGTGGTCTCTGGTTCTTTGAGAATGCCCGGAAACCCCTGTTCCTTCGCCTTGAATCTGTCAGGCCAACCTGCTTGCCCAATGCAGCTCTTCGGACCCAGTCTCTAGGTATCGCTCGTCCGTTCTACACGCATGGTCCATCTCGACAGCAGCAACAAGGTCACATCGAACATGCCCGCGCGAAACGGATTATACTACAAAAAGCCCTACTTCCACGATTGGCAGGTGCCGCATCGTCTATCTAGGGGTCCCGTTCAATCAGCGCGGATTCCACTTCCCTCAACGGAAGGTGGTGGGATTTCCACTCCCGGGGCCAAACCTGGTTCGGCCATGGACCGGGCGGGGATCAGCGACCCGGGATGCTTCTCCACAGGGGCGGCAAAGGAGCCAGTACGCTCAGCTGGAGTTGTCACTGGCTATTGTCGTGATATCGAGAGGATGCTTGGCAGCTGCTAATTCCAACTCGGTAGGAGGATGACTTTGAATACGAGAACCACGGATTGAAGCTACAAACTAGGCCAAGATCTTCACAACTGAGCTGGTCTCTCCGTTGGAGGCACATTGTTGAGTAGATAATTATAAATACTAGAAGAATAGCTGTTTCCAACGTCATCACCATTCCTTCTGACTCCTACCCCTATCATGTTCCCCAAGACCATCTTTGCTCTCCTCGTCGGCTCCTCTGGTGTCATTGCACACCTTGGGGGTCGGGCCCTCCCCCCTCGCTGCGCCGTGTCTGATCCTACAGAGGAACAGCTAAAGACCGCGGCATCTCTGCAGAGCGTCGAGCAGGTGGCGAGACTTGCCAAGTCTCCCATCTCCGTCGACACCTACTTCCACGTCGTCTCCGCTTCTTCCTCCACATACATCACACGGAAGCAACTGCAGGACCAGCTGACGTACATGAACGCAGCGTACGGCCCGCACGACGTCTCGTTCAATCTCGTCGGCACGACCTTCACCGTGAATTCCAACTGGGCAGCCGGAAACGGCGAGGTTGCCATGAAGAGGCAGCTCCGCAAGGGAGACTACAGCACCCTCAACGTCTACTTTGTCGACGTCGCCAAGCTGGACGGCTTCGAGGCTCTTGGATACTGCCACTTCCCCGAGTCTGGTGTGACGGCTGGCTCTACGACTTTTATCAGGGATGGCTGCGTCGTCGTCGCGGAGACTGTCCCCGGTGGTTCTGCAGAGCCATACAACTTGGGCGGAACAGCAGTCCACGAGGTCGGTCACTGGTTCAACCTGTTCCACACCTTCCAGGGGGGATGCAGCGGTGACGGGGACTTTGTCAGCGATACTCCTGCCCAGGCTAGGAAGACTGATGGTTGTCCGGCCCGGAGGGATACGTGCCCGAATCAGCCGGGCAATGACCCCATTCACAACTATATGGACTATTCCGATGAGTATGTACTGCCTTGAATCTGAGACTGGACTGACAATGGCTTGTAGTGTTTGCTACGAGGAGTTTACTGCTGGCCAAGAGACGCGCATTCATAGCGCTTGGGAGACGTTCCGACAGTAGATCGATTCTGGATGAAGCTATGATATGTCTGGGCTCAGAGGTTGGATGATGGTATACCAGATGAGATGTTGCAAGTTATGATGATAAGATGTATGGTATCAAGGAGATCCTGCTCCCTGTGTACTTTCAATTAGCGCCTAGATGGCTTTGAGCGCTTACAGGGTCAATCACAGCGCGCCAAGCCGCCCACGCAGCACAGTAACCCAGTGACGTCGCCTATCTAGCGCTGTGGCTTGTTGGCCTCCAACAAGGCAATCTATCCATAACTCAACTTTGTCCTTTGTCGACCAACATCCCATCTTCAACATCAGAAATGTCGCACAGGATCATCATCGACCCAGCCGGGGACATGGTCCTCGTCGTCCCGCACAGCCAACCCCCCTCGACAAAAGCTACATCCGACACCACTGCTGCAGATTCCTCAGATGCCGAGACGACTGCAGTCGAGGCGCAAGATGCAGAACTGTTGATCTCGTCCAAGATCCTGTCCATGGCATCACCCGTATTCCAAGCGATGCTCGGCGGGACATTCCGCGAGGGCCTCGCACTATCCGACGCAAAGGCATCGCCTGGCCATGATCCCTTCCGGCTCTCACTCCCGGACGACGACGCCCAGGCCATGGAGCTCCTCTGCAAGGTCCTCCACTTCAAGGTCGCAGACATTCCTGTCCGTCCGAGCTCGACCCTGCTGCTCTCCCTTGCGGGGATCTGCGACAAGTATCAGTGCATTCAGGTCCTCCAGTACTGCGGCGGCCTGTGGGTGCGCAACTGGATGCTTCACTTCGACGACAGCAACAGCTCCGAGTCCATCGACGATATCTGCCGCCTCTTCATCTTTTCGTACGTCGCAGATCTGGCTCTCGAGTTCTGCGAGGTCGCGTGGAGGCTTCTTCTCCATCACAAGGGTCCTCTGGCGGGAGAACAGACGCAGGCTGTTGAGCTCATCGACCATCCTCTTCTTCCTCAGAATGTGGCGGGTGAGTAGCATTCACATCTACTGTTCCTTGGCTCACAGCAGTCAGGCTACCTGGACGGAAAGCGGTTCCGTTTCTGCGACGCATACCACCGCGCGCTAATGGGCCCCTTAACAACGTGGAACTGGGCAAGCCTCTCGTCAGGATGTCTCCGAGCAAGAGAGGCCATCGCCAACTACACGAATGTGCTTCGCGTCGCAAAGATCGTCCCCTACGACCTTGACTTTCGGGCCCACAGCCTTGCATTCCTGCTCGCCAAAGCGGGCAGCCTTGGATACCTCTCTGTCAGGAACTGTTCCGGATACCGGTGCTCCTGCGAGGGCGACAGGGAGGACAGCCTAACCAAGGACCTGCGCATTGTGGCTGCAAATGTGCCCAGGAACAAGGTCTGGTTTGGGTGTCTGGACTGTCTCAGAAGGGGGGAGATGCCGATAAAGGATAGGAAGTGTAGGATGCCGCATGGCGATGTGTCGAATCTGCTGTTGGCTTAGTAAACTATACGGCTTCTACAGAACAAACATGTAGGTCGTGTGTTCTAGTTACGCAGGTCCAATTGCCAACCTCGTCTCTAAATGATTCCATCCATGAGAAATATCCTACAGATCAGCCTGAATACAACCTGCTCTTCCAACACCCGGCCATCTACAGATCAAGAACCGCAGGATCAATCGCCACCCATCTCGCATTCTGCAGCCAGTGTTCCATGCGTCCCTTCATCTCTCCAATGTCGACAAGATCCTTTCGATACTGCACCAGCAGTTTCTCGACCCGGTTGCGCACCACCTCACGCCTGTCCTCGCGGCCATCCACTCGTCCTATGTACTCCTCCAGCATCCTCTCAAGGGAGGCGTCCCGGACTGTACTTGCCTTGATCTTTCCCAGTGTGTCGACAGCGTGCTCGCGGAGACGGTTCAGGTCATCGTGTCTCGAAGCCGCACAGGGCTCTGCCATGATGGAGTCGCTTGCCCGAGCAAGGTCGCTCAAGACACCAATAATCTCAGCAATATGCTTAAGAGCAGAGCGACAGAGATCGATAGAGGTAGTGTAGTCATTAATAGCCGTGGTATGACTGTGGATGAGACCGCGCAGATGGTCCGAGTAGCACCCCAGCCATGCAGAGCCGTCGACGACCGGTGCGCGTTGAGGTGTACCGACATCGACAGTCCACTGTGGTTCATGGGCAATCCTGGGTCCACGAAGAGTCAAATGCTCCTCCTGCCAGAACGAGATGTTGGTACCAGAGACAAGCAGGGCGGCAAGAACCCTGCGCCAGAGGCCGTAGTCGCAACAATCCGAGGCGGGCATGATCCTCCCTGCAAGGACATATATGGCGCTGACTGCAGTGGCAACGCCATAGTCCCGGCCGTTTTGTTGAGGAGGGCATCCTGCCCAGGTCAGTTTGCTGATGTTCGATGCAGTGCCTGGAAGCAACCCATCACGCATAACTCGCAGGCACTGGCCAAATTCACGACAGCCCTTGACTCCTGAAGGGTCATAGCACACGAGCGTCTTGTCGGGTGCGTGCAGAACAACCAGAAGCCAATGATTCAAGCCACGTAGGAAAATCGGCACAAGAATCTTATGTGGCCTCTCCATATCTTCAGGCGACACAGCAGCCGACTTGTCAATAGCATCAAAATCCACGACGGTGCTATCCCATGACTAGAGGGATACGAGACGGTCGAGGAGACTGGACATGTCAAGGTGAGTGAGCAGCTCCCGCTTCATGAATCGCCCAAGCGGTGCCTCATCCTCTTTGCTCGCCTCGTCGGTTGGGGGCAGCGCATGGTCCCAGCCCCAAGCACACGCCCCTTCCGCCGGGGCAACACGTTCAAGGAGAAGAGGGAAATGGCCGTTAGTCTTGTGCTCGTCATTGTTGTCAGCATGCTCGGTACTGCTGGCGGCCTTGACATCGACTCTGCCAAGTGCAGGCGTCGCATCCAACACGTGTGGGTCGTTGCTCGCAGAGTTGGTGGCATCGGGCAAACCCCCCAAACCAGGGCCTGCTGTCTCTGGCGGAATGGACGCCTTGGAACGCGATGCGGATGCCTTGGGTCTCTCTGAAGGCAAAGATGTTCGAGCGCGTTTCGGCTTCGCGCCTAAGTCATTCCCCTCCTCTGACACTGCGACATGGATCGACCTCTCTACCCATGGACGAGGCGTCACCAAGGGATCTCGGCCGTTCTGTGTCGAGACACTCTCTCGAGTATTGTCAGAGACTGAGATGGTGTCGGGATTCTAGCCCGGGCACACCGCTCTTCCTCTGGGCTAGACTCTGAGAATAAAGGGTTGTTCATCTCGAATTCGGTGCGCTTCCTGCTTCGCAGACGGTCTCGACCAAAGGTGCCGTCCCGGCCTCCAGGCTCTGCCGTTCGCCATATCTGCCGCTGTTGAGTTCCTCTTGTCTTGGCCATTGTGGGGCGTGGAATGTTCGAGGGGTCAAAACATTCGTCGAAGAGAGTAGGTACGGGATGGAGAAGCTCGGTGGGTGAGACGTTGGACTCTGGAGACTGTTGGCAGCGAGGTTAGTCTCGATTTAACTCGAGCCAAGGTAGCGACGCGTGCAGAAAGAATAAACGTAACAAGACAATCACTTGTCAGGGCCCGAGAAAGAATGAAGGCAACGTACAGTTCACGCGACTGACTCTGGGCTGTCAATGCAAGACACAGCCTCAGGTCCACGCCGAGGCAACAAAAGAGATCGATGCGCGACCATTGTGGAGGTATCTTTCGTGCGCGAGTGGAAGGAAGAGACGAGGCGCTCAATGCAAGCGGCGCCTCGAGGCCAGCTGTTGATGCGGGAAGCCGGTCCGAGAGGCGTGATGTTGAGGGAGAGTTGAGTTATGGGCGAAAAGCCGAGGCTGGGAGGAATAACAAAGCGTGTTTGGGTGATGACCTAAGCAACGGTCTATGCTCAATCTGTGTAACCAAGAGTTGCCCAGGAAACTACAGTCAAGTGATAGTATCGCAAAACCATAACTTCAAAGCCAAAGAGTCGCAAGCGATGATCATGAGAGCCGTCCGGCGTCAATCCTCAAGAGAGCCAAGTCATGATACGAGGAAGCATGAATGTGGGGGCTGGTACCTCGGCGCTGGAGCTGATGGAAGTGGGACAGTTCATAGCACAGTGAGGTGACGCAGGAGGTGGGGCGGTGGCATTTACCGTTTTCCGTATTTAAACGGTTCTCTCGAGTTAACTACCCTAAACCAATTGTGAGAAAAGTAAGTTAATCACAAGGGCAGTCTATATCTCTTTATCAAGAGGATGTTAGGCGTATAGGGTATATTTACGTATTGCCAAGTAGATATTATCGTACTGTACTAGCTTTTTATTAAAACAAATAGAAAACGAGGAGGGAAATAGTTCAACGCCAACCTCGCTAACCAAAGGCAAAACAAAAAGGATCCACCGGTGTCGTTAGTCGTAAAGAACATTATGGTGCTAGAATCTTCAAATCAGGATATCTTTTCGACAGCATCCCCAGGGCCTTAATAGTAAAATGAAACTTGTAGTTGGGGTAAGAAAAGGTGCAAAAGTTGTGAAATGATCCTGGGATCGCCTCCGTCAGCCACTCCCCATTAGCCTGCTGCCGACTCATGAGAAACCTCGCCCCTCTCGCGAGGGGTACTGAATCAGGATATCGGGCCTCCATCAGGCCGATGAGGGCCCATGCTGTCTGAGCGACGAGCGATCCGTTGGGATCCTCGTGATACTGCATCGTCTCGCAGGACTGTCAAGAATGAGAAATGCACCACAGTAGAGGAGAGGAACCCACCTTGAAGCTCTCGGACCAGCCTCCATCCTCACGTTGCTTCGATATCAAAAAGTCGCAAGCTCGTCGGACGCTCCGACTGGTAGCATGGTGCTCTCCGACGCAGGCGAGGCCCTCCAGAGCAAACATGGTGGCGTAGGTGAAGCATATTCCCCAGCTCCCGTACCAACTGCCATCAGGTCTCTGGTCCCCCTTGATCCACGATATGCCTCTCCGGATGAACCTTTCGATATCTCTCGGCCTGTACTGCGGCCAATGCTGTCTGAAGAGGGCCAAGGCCGTGACGCAAGATGATGTGCACTCCGGATAGTCGTACTCAACCATGTTCCGGCCAAAGATCTCGGTCACGTTGAGCTTCTCTAGGTATTCTCCGCCGCGTCTGGCTTCAAATGCAGACACGCCACCGCTCTTGTTCTGGTAGAGCATCATAGTATCGACAGCATCGAAGATCCGCTGATTTTCAAAGATGGTGGGAAATTGGCCCGTCTTCTCAACCATGATGACAGCCTTGAGGGCCTCTGCAACACAGTCACTAACCACGAAGCCCTGGTCCTTGTTGCTAAAGGCCCAGCCACCCTTTCGCGCTTGACGATAGCACTTGTCTTGATCAACGCAGTTCTCCCGAATCTGCTGGCGTTCCAAAAAGTGATACGCCTTGAGAAGCATGCTCCGCCATCTTTCGTCTGTGTGGAATCCCGCGTGGCAGACAGCCTGGATGGCAAAGGCGGTATCCCAGGATTGGCTCCCGTTTGTGCTGTTGACCAGCATCCCTTCCGAGGTCAGCCACACAAACTCCTGTAACCGTTCGACGTGTCTTTTGAAGCTGATCGAGTCCGGCCCGTCGCGGTAGTAGCAGACGATGGTGTTCATCGACGCGTCGGTCCCTGCGATATCGGCGTAGTCGGTATTCTCGTCTTGCATGTCGATCAGCCGGCTTACATAGGCCTCGGCCCTTTTCTTGAGGGCGTTGGTGCGGAGGTATGGCTTCCAGATGTTGACAAACACCCAGTTTGCAGAGTCGGCGATCCACGACCTCGGCGTCCTGTAGTCCGTCTTGGAGACGCTGTTTCTGTGCTGCTCCCACTGGATGTCTGGGAACGACTCGACGAGGACCTCTCGTCGGAGGGCCTGGACCAGTTCCCCTCCGTAGCTCCATCGCTTCGAGTACAGGTAGCTCATCGGCTGGGACACGAGCCTCATCTCCGCGTAGAACCTCCAGGGGGCAAAAGGCATCCAGTCAGGCAGCAGCCACACCTCCGGTGGCATGGGGTTGACAATGTCCCAGTCTACCACTCCAAGGACAGCCAGCCAGAACTTGCCCCAGATGGCAGAACGAGTGGCACCCCCGTTCTCATGCAGGAAGCTCCGGGCCCTGACGAGGATGGGGTCGTCGGGCCCCATGCCGAGGATCCGAAGAACGCAGTAGTTGATTACTGTTGCGCAGACGGTGCTCCGGCCCGTCGTGTGAAGACCCCAGCCGCCCTCGACAGGGTCGGCAAGCCTGACGAGGTACTTTTTGAACTCGATCCGGAAGGGCTCTGGTATAGGCGTGTTTGTCACGAACCACGCGATGATGATGCCGGCGGAGAACACCATAGGGCCACCGCTCTCGCAGCCCCAGTGACCAGAAGGTAGCTGCAGCTTCTCGAAGAAGTCGAGTCCATTGTGTGCTGCCTCGGCTGGTGTTGTGGCTGGGGGAAGGGCGGGAAGATCCTGTCACGGTTAGCTACGTCAGAACGCACATCAGGGGTACATACCAGTGGCAGATCTAGATAATGCTTGTCGGCGTAACTCTGAGGCCACTCTTTTGCTGCATCGTCATCTGCTAGGTAATGCCACGTGTGACGGCTGTCGTCGTCTTTCAGCCGCCATCTGCCGAGGTCAGTCTCTTCTCGGCCGAAGGACGGTTGAGTCCCTCGAGAATTGACATGGTACTTTTCCCCCATGATGTGTCGACGGGATGAACGAGGGTGAGCTGGAGTTCTTGATTGTCCAGACTACATCAAAGCAGATCCTTGGGTCATATATGGCCCAACTAGGACGACGTGACCGAATGGAAACCCCCTCAACGTACTCGAAATTGTGCGGCCTGGTTGATCCGGATGATAGCCGTGAATATAACTTCATATCAGCCAAGAGACAATGATCGCCTCTCCGTGGGGGGACAATCCTCACGCCCAGAATCTGGCTGTCCACCAGCACGGCCCGTACCGCACGTAAGCCAGCAGATTGAAGCATACGCCGGCGGGGGTGACGGAATTAAGGCCGAGACATTCATCATATTGTGTCGGAATCATTTCTTCGGCCCAAAGGACCCGGCATATTTTCGAGATACGACAAGTACACTACACCGGATAGAGCTAGACAGGTTGAAGAATCCATAAGAGACGGGCCGGCAAGGTGTGGCTGGCGACGGAGGAATGCAAAGCCGTTAATGATAACAGACGGAGCTTCATGTCCTTAGGTGGTCAATTGGCTAGCTGAGAACAGGGCGGCACAAGCGTGGTTGGTACGGCCTCAAGATGACCCCGTACAGTCGAGAGATGGGTGTCTTGGGCGGAGAAGCTCTCCGATATGGTGTCTGGATTGCGTCACTGCCTCATATTGCCTCTCTCAAGTTCCAATTGTGGAATGGGGATGCCTGCTGCAAGACTTGGGTGTGCAGATGGAATCAAAAAGTCCCCTTGAAATACCCTTGCACAAAATGCATTGGAATCTAGTCATGTTCCCAATCAACCAAAACCCAACAGCCCCTGTTGGCATCTTCATAAGTCAAGTCCGCTTCTCGGCCGCCCGCTGTCTATGTACCGAAACCTAGTGAGCATCTTGAATAAGACACGGGAAGACTACTCTCGTCCGGGACTGTGCCTGACAATCCTAAGGAGAGTAAGGACAATGCTGTCATAATCCATAACTCGGGACCATCAACGAACGCCATTCGCAATGACACGAACATGCCGACCAAGATTAGAAATCTACCAACTCCATGGTCCAACCTCCCTCTATGTATCTGACCTCTAGAAGATGGGACCCCCAAACGGACAAATGAGGACTCAGGGCGCAGGCTTTGACCGCTCACCAGTGAGACTAGGGGCGGCAGGTAACCACCCCTGATGAAGATCACCATGGGCTGCAATGCTGGGTCCTTTAACAACTCGTTCCGTTAGGTATGGATCTGCGGGATGTGAAGTCGAAGATCATCCGGGATCCACGAGTCGGGACAACTCCTCCGCTTCTGTCCTCTCATATCTCACCATTATCGTCATGAACACGTAGTTTCCTCCTGATGCAAGAATGAAGCTCATTCTACAGCATCTCAACCCCTGCCCAGACTTGCGGAGATTTATCCGGCCAAATATCCGAAGTGTCTTAGTTGCCTGCCGCCCGATCAATCACAAGCCAGACTGGCGTCCACATTGCGGGAACATGCTCGAAACAAGCTCTGAATGGCTTGACCCAGGTCCTCCACTCCGATTCCGGCGCCGGAGCCCGAGTCCGGCTAAGGAATGTGCCGTGTCAGTGCGGCTCAGTAGACAAGCTCATCTGTCGTATCTAACGTCTCGGCGCAAAGACGGCATGTCTCGGATTTCTTTCAGCTTGGCCGATGCGGCACGGCTCGTCGGGAGCGTGCGCCATGTATTCATGGCTGCAAGCTTCAGATCAATTGACGGTTGTGAATGGCCATGGGTCTTTTATTCGTGACTGGCCTCAAAGTTGTTGCTCTGTTGGGTGAGATAGGGATAAGATTCACCAGATTGATATCATGCATTCTCCACCCACTCAGCCTATCTTGCAGATCGGAACTAGCTGCAAGGCACGGTGGATTAGGTCGCTCTTGTGTAGCTTGTCTTGGATGTCGATCATTGATTCCTCTAGGATGTCTCGGTGTTTGAAGACGCGATTACTCGAGGGAGGAGCATGGGGAATTGGATCATGATGACCTGGCCAGCGTCTGTAGTATCCAAGTCATGTACGGAGGTAGGTTAGAATGTCTCTTGGTCTTGAATCACGCTTTCTTGTTCCAGAGGTCGACTGGTGTAGAGATGTCAACAGGCAACCAGAGTGACTACTCTGACGTATTAGGCTATGTACGTATTATATTCATGCTAATGGTTCAAGTATTTATAGGGAAAGGAAGGGTATCCGGACATGTGGCGGTCGTCCAAACGTCATGTACAACGGTTTCAGATGGGATCCTTGAACCGCCGCGATCAGTACATGGCCCTGAGGCCCCTCTTCATGCGGCGACTCGACGAGCTGACACACTGCGAGTACCACTCGTTGTGGGCCACGCAAGACGTCCCGGCGGCGCACTTGGTCGATCCAGTCCAGTTGTTTCCACCGCACTGGCCCCAAGGCGCGACTTCCTCGCCGGAGCCAGTAGACTCGGTAGCAGCGTGAGCAGGGGCCTCAGCCTCGGTCTCCTCGTCGGCCTCAGCCTCGGGGGTCTCAACAGCGGGAGCAGCAGAAGTCTCAACCGCAGCAGGAGCAGCAGAAGACACAGCAGGGGGAACAGACGCAGCAGGTTCCTCATTGTCGGCAGCGGAACTGGAGCCAGAGGCCGAGCCAGAACCCGAGCCAAGGTTAGAAGGGCCGGCAGTCCTGCCGACGAGGCTCACAACCTCTGAAGCGGCAACAGGCTCGACGAGGTACTTGGTGAGGCTCGACCAGGCCGATAGGGCGCTGGAGTCAGATAGAGAAGGCCAGTCACCGCTGCTGGAGTCGATGCTGTTGACTTCGCAAGCACGGCCGATGTG
>JABFEP010000466.1:0-12215 GCA_013618265.1 Fusarium albidum
CTCTCTAGCTCCCTCTCTCTAGCTCGAGGATATTTTTATCCATGGAACCCAAGTTATGTAACCCCCTGCCCTACAGCCCGCATTGTGCTGTCCTGTGCCTCTCGTCCGTGCCGATATGCAAGTGCGGGTGCTGTGCAAGAGATGGTCCATCGCTGGGACCAATCCCATGCGTCGGTTGCTTCAGGCCCAAATCGGCCCCGAGCCCCAGAGGCGCAGGCCGGCCTCACCCGCGTTGCCATTTGGAGGCCCCTGTCAGTTGGTTTCCCCCTCTCCCCCCCCCAAGGTCGAAACGTTTCCTGATAATCAATTGCTCGTGGCCGCCTGGCCGCTGCTCGTTTCTCGTTGGCCCGTTTTCGCATCTCCCGGGGAAGGCGTATGTATCAAACATTGTCCGCTGCTATTCCCAATCTAGTCACTCGTGTGTGGTCGCTGGGCTGGCCCGGAAGATCACTGATGTCAAGAATTTCCCCATTTGAACCACTCACACCTCTCGCCCTTTCATGACGATAGGCATGCCCGTCAATTTGCTTGCCCTTGCTTCAACCGTCATCGTGCAGCCCCACCTCCCAGGATGAAATTGAAGACTGATCTGTGAGGGCTTCTCCCCAGCAGCCTCGTTCGAGGATTCAGGGTCTGGTGTGTTTCATCCTAAGTCCTCCACCATCGTCTCCATAAGCTTCATTCATCCAGAAGCTCCGCCGAACAAAATTGCCCGGTCGCGCGGCATGACACCGATCTTTGCTCCCCACATTGCGCCGACTCAACTCGGCGCGCAGCGAGAAAAGTTGTCGATTTCAACGGCCCCGGTGGAGACGAGGCATCAGGAATCCCCCAATAGAGATAACAAGAGAACGGATAGCTGCGCTTGTATTTCCGAATACGTCCTGCCGATTCTGCCCTGCTTGATGAGGGAGCATTTCGGCAATATCACAACAACGTCTGCCAATGTTACGTCAAGGCATCAGTTGTCATCTTCCCATACCTTGTGCCGAGGCGTGAAAAGCGTGGGACAAGCCGTCAATAGGCGTGGGGTCAATTGCAGAACAATATTGAACGAGACACACGTACCCGTTTCACCAGCCCATTAATGGCCACCATCCAAGAGTAGTACCAAGAGCCGAGCACCAAGAGAGTGTATTGATGTTAATCAAACCGTTTCTCAGGGCGGCCGCCTATCTCCCCAAAGACGCAACAACAAGGAAGCCAAGGCCAGACGTAGGTGCCACCTTCCGGGCTCCACCCGCAAACGTTGGACGGAAGGGGACTTGCAAGTTCCGAGATATCGACTTTGTTGGCCCCGAGACAGTTATGACTGCGCCAGCAGAGGGCAGACCCTTGTGGCGCCGGCGTTGACACCGTTTGAGGATAAAGGTTCCCCGCCTTCGAGCGCCATGCCCGACTCTGCGTGCTAGAGCTCGACGTGGAACGGCGAAAGACGCCTTGAGAAGGTTGAATCTCAAGCCTCAACCTCAACCCCCCCACCTTGAAGCTTGCACCACATGTTGCGCAGAGTTCCTGCATCGGGGCGGCGGTGGTGATGGTTCGAGTCTCGGAGCCGCAACCGGTTTAGCGCAGGCTGAGCCATCTCGACAGGCATGTGCCTCTCATTGGATGCCGTACGCCAACACCCCTTGTCAGTCGGGATTGCAGAGCTTGTCAAAAAGTGGTGGAGGTTAAAAAAAGAAGCGGGATGGCTGTGCAACGCACTTAAACAATATGCAATGCACCTAGGCAAGAAGATTTGAGGGTGGATAGGTGAAAGTATTTTGATGAAAGTATTTTGGCTAGAGTTTGCGAAAAGCAATGCCAGTCATCGCGATCAGTAAGGACTTCCTTGTCTGTATCTCTCGATCAGTCTCGATGCACAGCAACGTCATTTATCTTTGAGACTTGACATCACGTACCCGTGCTGTAGTTGAATCCGTTGCACGCGCCTCGGCTCGACGATCCCTATTATCAGTAGCAAGTCACGTCGGGCGCTTGCCTGTTGATCAACGTCACATTTTGCAGGCGAGCGTGCGCGATACACGAGGCACCAAGAATGGTGGAAGGATAGGCGGTTTACCTACCAAAGTAGGCAACGTTTTCTCCACGATCATCTGGTGCGGCCCGGCAAGGCAGCCAAGCAACCTCTCTCCAAACTCGGTTGCCTTGGGCTGAGATTGCTGCCTACTGGACAGTTCAGTTACATTGGAGCCGTGGGCGCTTCTTCGATGGATATCAGTCGATCAAACCCAGGTCCGGCAGTGGCTGAGATATTTTCGCCCCCATCTCTGCTGGTCAGGAGTCGGTAATGGCGTTTGTCAGAGGGCAAGAGCCGCCGCGCCTGCCCAGTGTTAGCGCAGGGCAGTCGCTGTTGCAGACTCTTCCATCTCGTCACCGCCTTAGCCAGGGTGCTCCGTACCCGTCCTAGCAGGCTGTCAACTTTGGGTAATGACTTCACTGAACTGTGGCTGTAGTAATGCGCATGCCATGTAATATACCCCGGGGTCATTCTGATGCTGGTATCCAATCAGCTCACACTGGTCCTCCGGCCATGCGTCGCGCACCGTGGCATTTTTGACCCTTGACGTGGCTTGTCTATATTGGCACCCCAAGCTGCCAACGCCCATGTCTCCGGTTCCCAGAGCTAATATCGCTGCGTGTCATGTCCTAGCTCACAGAGGGCCCGCCATCCTGGTGCGCTGGAATTAGTGATGAAGGAGAAGAAGCAAAATGAGGGTCAAGACCCAGATCGCAGACAATGAAAAAGAAAAAAAGGTGACAAGATGCAGGACATGATGGCCTCTGGCAATTTCGTAAGGGAAATTAGTCCCAAGCAGAAGGAGCAGGTCCCTCTACGAAGGTAAGTAGATCCACGGGTACCTTCTTCCATACTCCAGTAGGCCACGAGGAACCGAGAGCGTCAAAATCCGCTGTGCTGGCTAGTCCGCTTCCTTTCTTACCTGCAGGAGGCACGCAACGTCCGTTGTCGCATTCCACTGCCGTACGCCATCATCCCGTATCAAATCTCACTTTTTTGCTTTTCTGCTTTTCTTTTTTCCCTTCTCATCTCCCGGCTCGATGGCCTCGTCCCCCGATCGCTGGAGGCCAAATCGATTTCCTGCAGGCCGGTTTTGTGGCTGACTGGATCCAGTGTCAGCCTGCGTTTGAATGCATCGGTAAAGGCCGAATTGCCCTATTCCAGCAAACTGGCAACCCAGCATGCAGATGAGGGGGACCTCATGGGTGACCCTGCATTGGGACTCTCATCATTGAACCGCCATGGGACGGGGGACAAGCACAATCACAGTGGTTTAGCCGTTGGATGTTGGCCGTTGGCTGGTTATGCGCGACTTGCAGTGCATCGACATTACCCGTACACCCCAGATGCATAGCCATCACGACGTGGCACCCGAGGTACGGGATACTCAGCCCTACCAATCCAGATGCCTCAATGGCTGCCCCCCCCCCTCCTCCTCTTCCTCCTTTCGGGGGGTGCTCTGGTGAAGCAAGGCTAATCTTGTTGGATATCGGCTCACCCGGCTCACCCAACTCTCCTTCACATGGCTTACCGTAGAGGCAGGAGCCCGACACGGCGGCTTACTCGTCAGGTTACGTATGTCATCTCTGAAGTGAGATGTAGGAACCCGAAACAAGGGAAACAGTCCACAAATGTTACTTATCCTCCTTGTATTACCCGATGTTCCCACACACGATGGATGACAGGCCAGGCTGGCGAGAATGCGCCGCCAGATATTGAGGCCTTGATTCGTTGCATGGACACAAAAAGAATGGCGGGTTGAAGACCCTGATTTTCTCGTTTGCCGCCTGTCGTCTCGCCTTTGGTGGGTGCTCATTCGGTCTCCAGGCTCATCCCGCGCGAGACTCGCCAGGGCCGCGCCGTTGAAGCGGTTGTGAGAACTTGACTGACCACTCGTTTTGTTCCTTAGGCGCGATTCCGCTGGTGGCTTTCCGCGGCGTCCGTTTGCCCACGAGTCTTTGGCGAGTGCGAGCGGCACAGGCCAGCCAATGGCCAGGGCATGTTTCCCAAACAGTCAAGTGGATACTTACCCAAACTGAACCCCCTGGAAGAGGCTAGCTTCTTTCGACTCAAGCTTGCTTGCCCCTGACCCCTGCTTCGACTCTGGAGGACCGGACCCTGGGCATCACCAACAGCAGACATCGGGGATCCGCCTTGGCGTCATCTTAACATTTTCTACGGATAGTCACATTTCACATTATCCCAATCCTTTTTTTCTTCTTCCTTCACCCTTGAGGTTGTTCACGTTTCACTAGCCAGCCAGCATGGCCACATGGTGGCTCTTTCTCTCGCAGCGCGTCGTTTTGAGTCTGTTGAGATCAGCAAAGAGAATTGCGGAAGTTATCCAGCAAAAGGTTCCAGACCGCGCGGGACCGACCAGACACTCTAACACTCTAGAGTGAGTGATGAATCGTCACCACGATAATGCCGGCAGTTGTTGGATCATGGAATCCCTACCCAATGAGGAAATCCAAAGCCGAGCAGATGACAAGCAGGCAAGTTCATGATGAGGAAACCGGCCTTGAAAATCGTACGGTGGATATATGGTTGCATCATGTTGTCTGGTATTGGGTCGCGCGCTGTCACGGATGCTAATGGCTTCTTCCGTCTTGTCTTTCAGTATGGTGCATCAAAGTCAACTCTTGCAAAGCTTCCACGCTATTTTTGCTGCTTTTGCTGCAAAAGCGACGATCATTGCAAAAAGCACAGCCCCTTCACCGTCTCTTTGGTGATGGTGTTGCAGTGAGTTTGCACACCATTCACGGGTGTGGAATGGCGGGAAGCCGGCAACGCTAGGGTGTGGCTGATGACACTAAGAATAATAAGGATAGCATTGGGCCCGGGTTCCCTCAATTGTAGGGCTGAGCACGGACGCCAGGCAGGTACCATCGGTACATGCAATGGCCCTCTGCGGTACCACGATCTGAGCAGGCCGGGCAGTACCGCCGGTACGTACCTTCCTCCATCGAGTCGTCCTCGAACGCCCAGGCTGTGTGTCTCTTGCCCTCAGGCTCAGGCCAGCGGCGAGCCCAAGCACCCAACACCCTCACTTCAACCAACCCTAGGTGCCAAGGCCACACTCCAGCCCTCCATGTCCAACATTTTCGACATCACCAAGAGTGGTAATGAGTGCGATGCATCTGGCAACGGTCAATCCGCGGTTCGTACTTCGCGAGCGGAGTACCTATGGACGCACAGCAGCATTCCTCAGGCCCTCCTCCACCGCGTCACCGCCATCACCGTAGCCGCCGGCAAGGCCATCCATCGAGGTCCGCTTGTCATCAGTCGCCAGCAGGGCAGCCCCAAGCAGCCAGTATGCTTGTTCCATTGCATGGTGTTACTGTGTCGCCTCCGACAACAGTTCAAGCTCGTCGACGCTTCCTGGCCTCGTTCTACATCATTGGCGGCAACAATGATGCTGATTGTCTGACATGCCTACATTCAGGAGTCGACACTCATTCCTCAGCTGCTCACCACCACGGAGCTTCTACCAAACAAGGCAATTGGATAGTCCTCACACTTTTCCATGAAAGCCAAAGAAACCAACAAACTGTCCGTTTATTAATAGAGCGGAAACGCAAAGTGACGCCAGCGAAGCAAAGGAAAAAAGCAAAACCCGTGACGAAAGAGGAGAATCAGAGCTACTCAAACGCAACACTCTGCTCGCTCTACGGATACAGATCGACGGATACAGAGGAGGCCCCCAAGTTCAAGCACCCGCGATACAGCATCAAAGCCTCGGCATGCTCGCTCGTGTCTACATACGCTCAATCGCAGCTCATTCCAGCGTCGGCCGCCCAAGCACGTTGTCTCCCCACAATTGACCCTGTCGGCCTCCCGGACGCTGATTGGATGCGGCCGTCCTAGAGAATCGATAAAGTTGCCGAGCTCTCTCGGCCTCGCCGATGCGACTAGCCAGCCCATCAATCTGACTGCCCGCCGCACCTCTGCCGCCGCCATTTCCGTGGCCTTCACTCCGCCCTCGTCCCCCTTCAGAACTGACTTTATCACGGGGTCTTCCATATCGGGACTTGGAAGCAACCGAACCAAACACACATCATTACTGTATCATTGCAAGAACAAACCCCATCATTCGTCCACCGTGGCGCGAGTTCGGCCGTGTCCATTTCGGGATTACCTAACTAACTAAACCTTTCAAAAACGCCAACGATGGCGGACAGGCAATCGCCCTCCCCACTCCTAGCCGAGACAATGGCACGCCAACAAGATTGAAACGACTCGCGAGAATCAATCATGCTAACTCGAGAGAGATCTTGCGCCGCCCTCTTCACAATTAAAATAATCAGGCCACATCTATCCCGCATCTCAGGCCCCCAAAACCCACCTCGTCACAGACGGGTGTTTTGCAGATCCCTGGTGACAGCGGCTAGAGGCAAATCTCTGGCCTGTGCCATCCCGAGACGGTTCAGGGCCCTCGTCCAATCTCATACTTATCAATGACTGAGATCAAAACAAAGACATCTCTGCCCGAGTGCACTGGGGAGTCTTCGATCAAATGAAAACTCACCAGCTAGGCTACATCGAGTATAATCCGCGTTTATCATCCCTCACCTGAGATGTAATTTTAGGAGTTTCTTGTCGGCAAAAATCCCCGTCCGTATTCCTCGCGTTGCATTGTTCAAAGACACAATCCAGTGCCGAGTCTTGGCATTATTAGTTCCTAGTTGGTCGGTTTGCAGTCGGCCGGAGCGTGATCACTCGACTCCAGACATTCATCTTCGCTTCTCACAAACATGGCGAGTTTTCGAGCCTGTCCTCAGTACATGCCAAGTACCGGGTCACCTCGGAGCATTTAACCCCAAGATCACGAGGCTCAATCTTGCAGAGATTATTGTCAGTTCTCTGCGGCATGCATCACTATGGGGAGCTGGGGGCTTTCCTTGGATTCTCCCGGCATGTGACTGATGAACCATGGATAGCTGCGCTATCCTTGCATTCAAGAAACAGGACAGCCGGGCCGCAAAGGGACATACTCATACATCCAAAGTTTCACAGAGTTCAATGGATTGCCAGAGTGGTCGGCCTGGACATTCTAAACGAGCATCGTCACCCTTGTCCTTGAGAACACACCGGAGAGCACCTTGGGCAACGGAGTCTGATGATGGATGACATGACCGCGTTACAACACAGAGCATCTGCTGTTTATGGTGTTAGCATGCCCGAACATGACATTCCGACACTTGTTTGCCCAGCATCGTGGTCAGTACGCGAGGGCAAGTGCTCCGGCCATCAAGGGGTGTTTTCCTGCCCACATCAGGGATCATGGAGGCGTTATGATTCCGGCCGAGTAGCAACATACAGTATTTGGCCATCATATCATGAAAGACAAATGATACCCAGCCCTGCGCCAATGGATCATTGAACCAATGCAGTGGTAACCGGACAATCGCGATACCTGCGTCAGTTTTGTGAACAAGGAAGGGATGGCTCGCTTGCTCAGTTCCTTTTCCTCTTACGGGCACGTCGATCCCACAGTCCACCGCTTCTTACCTGTGCCTCAAAACCAAGGTTGACGAGGTATGGGATGGACTGGGAACAGGAGACCCACTGTGATCTTTGCGGGTGTTCGGCGATAATAGAACCTCGGCGCAGAACGGCGTCGACCCCATCCTCCAAGACCACAACGCACATCCACAATCCCTTTGCTCTGCATGGCCTGGCGAAAGCCTGGTTCCAGTCGAAACGCCCAGAGATGGAGCTTGGAGAATGGTTCTGCTCAAGCTTCGCCTTTGCTTGTCTAGCGGGGGTCCAGGCGTTCGTCACTCAGGGGGCAGCCTTGCAACATGGGAAAACACGTTGCAGCGAAATTCCGAGGGCTCTAGCCTTACGCGAGCGCCACCGGCCTAACTGTCAGGCTGGCGGGGACCAGAATCGCATCGGGGGTTCGATGAGGCCTAGAACAAGGAAGAAGTGGGAGAATGGATAATGACCCATTCGCAGTGCTTTTGTGCTGAGCCGCCGGTGTCGCGAGAACTTGGGCCCCGGGTCGAGATTCAACACACGAAGCTACGTATTCCTTGGTGTGCCCCTCCCCCCGCATCACCAGGTGGTTGGCTGTTGTGTGGCTCTTCCACGGCCATGGTGTCGCTTCCCCCTGGCCGTCAAAACACCGACTTGGAGGAACGGCATGTCGTGGTGGATGGACAAGGGGCGGGCCAGCGCCATCAAAAGCCACATCCAAGTTGTCGGATGATTGGGGCAAGCTCTCGAGAGCAGAACGATGGGACAATACCCCTCCAAGAGACGCACAATCGCTTTGCTCAGTTAAATGGCTTGGACGGTCCTCCAACGTACGAATAGTCACCGATGACATGCATGTCTCACTCTCAGAGCGAGATTGTGTGAATGCCCCAGCCTATGGAGGTTCAGAGACGGGAGTTACCTTCTCGTCGAGACCACCCTGCCTGCATTTTACGCTCGCCCCGTTCTGCCGATGGAATAGAGGGATCTAGCTATCGATGGCCGGATTACCACTCCCTCCCTCCCCTCCATTCAACACGGAGTGATCTGGGATCGGCGTAATCAGCAAGTACCACGGGTACAAGAACCGGATACGAAGCCGTATCTACCTAACCTCGGGGCGCGGCGCGCTTGACACCAGACGCAGGGGGGGTCAATCAAGATCCAGATGTTGAAAATAATATTCGTGATGATCACTGAGGAGTGAGGACTCAGGGCGCCGGGGAGGTGGTGTCTTAGGTCTTCCCTGTTCGCGGGTGCCCACAGCGCTTGGAGAGGTGTGCAGGCGAGAAGACGAGGTTCGTCTCGCCCCAAGCGTCGGCAGCAACCTCACCCTGACTCCCTGAGTGACCCGACACAGTGGATGATGCGCGCCTTGCCGCTTCGGGCCCCCTTGTCGAGATGGAACATCGGAGGCTTGAGCGCGCGCCCCTCTTGCTGGCCCTTGGTGGTTGGCCACGTGTAGGAGCAATCAACTGAGAAGTTAACCTAAAAGATGGATGATGGGGCATGATGGGGCCCCTTGTTCGACGAGGAGAGGGCACATATCCCGGGGGCCTGGTCGATTCAAAACTTTCTTTCCTTTGGAGATGAGCATCCCCTCCAGACCTGGCCGCCCAGCGTGCATCATCATCCCTACCCTGGCCCTGGTGGTTGTCACGGCCGGACCATTTCTGACCATTCGCTGGGAGGACCAGACAAAGAGAAAGTGTGTGACAGCCTCGGACTGCCATGCATCCGAGATTATTGCTGCAAGTCGAGGGCCGGTCGAGGACTCTCCCAGCCTGGTGTTTGGCTCCCAGAACAAGCCAGACCTTGCTGCAGCCCGACAAAATGCAACCCATCCCCGGTCTAGATGTCACGCTTTGCTCTTCAATCGTCACCATCGTGCCTCTCTTGGGCGTTTCCCGTCGCCCTTTTCGCTTGCTGGAGGTTCATCGCCCTACCATTTGAGCAACTCCAAGAGGGGTGTGGCTGTTCGGTGAGCCAAAGGCGAGCCACGGGCCCAGATCGATCCCTGCATGATGTGCTCTCGGTGGGGTTTGTTTCTGTGGTCCCCGCCCCCTAGCGGCGATTGGAGACTGTGTGTGTGGACATCCCACTGACGCAAGGCGACAGAAAACATGTCTGCGTCTCACGCAGTGATGTTTTCTGTCACCCAAGCGCCACCGGTGTTCTCTTTCTCGGGGACCACAGATTTTCCCCACACCTAGGCTTTCTTGCACCTGTCGAGTCTGCCCGCCCAGACTCGGCATGACGCAAGGGGAACCTGGCTGCTGGGCCTTGAGAGAGGCTCCCTTTGGTACGTGGTATCAAGAGGTCGGTTTCGACTGGGGGCGGCCGATCGGCGTGGTTCCGCAGCCTGCCAGAGAGAGGGAAGCCGACTGTCAGGAAAACACGGGGATCAAGTGATTTTCGCCCGGGAAAGATCGACATGGACGAAAGATCCTTGAATCCGCAGCAGTGGCTCCCGGACATGAACCTTTCCTTCATGGAGAGTGCGGGTAGGTAATTAGAACCAAGTAATACGACTGGATACCTTCCGGGTGGAACAGGAGGTAACCCCCATCCATCATGATACGACTCTCCGGTCCCAGGCCAAAGAACAAAGTTTGCAAAGTCAGGCAAAGTCAAAGAGCTAGCTGCGGCGAAGGAAAGCTTGCGTTAATTATTGGGTCTGCTTTGAATGATGATGGATGGGAACTGCCACTGGTAGAAGGACTGGAGGACTCTGACGTGGCGAGCCGCGACGATTTCCTCCCCCCGTCTCCAAAGTCCAGACTCGGCAAAGTCGATGTCTCAAACTCGGACGGTTGAGACTTTGGCTTTTGGCTTTGGCGCCGCGGGAACCTCCTTTAGCTCGTGTCGAACAATATCGAGGATCCCCTGCAACGAACCAGCATCGAGCAGCATCAGACCAGGACAACCGACCGCCCAGATTCGGCCATGGCTGGCCTCGAATCTGCAGGTAGAGAGCGGCATTGGGCATTGGCTCGCGCCCCCGGGCGGGTGCAACCATGGTCCCCCCTAGGGGCCATCCATGGCATGGCTCCAAGGCCCGTCCCCCCCAAGGCCGCCGTCCAAGGCCCCACTAAACACCTCCGGCTCCGACCCCCCGGTTCGCAAGCCCATCCTTTCCATTCTGCGGTCATGGTCGATTTATTACCCTTGTCTTGGGCGCGTGACCGTCGGAATTGCGACTTTGTTAGATCTGCGCAAAGCTCGCCTAACTGCGGAACTATTTCCGCCCACTCAAGCGCCCTCGTCGCCTCTCTCTCAAAGGGGGAGCGAGCAGAGCCCCAACTGATCGCAACGGGCACCATCTCCATCTCATCGGGCGCCCGCCCTCCTCCACAGCAAGAGGGGAGGGGCCAGAAGAAACACGGACGTTTTGTTGGACAACGGTTTGGAACATGAAACGGAGAGCCCACCGGTGGGTATCCATCGGGTGAACTTACGTTGAATTAGAAAAGACATGGTCTGTACGGAAAAGACGGCAGATCAATTTCTCGTACCGCGAAACGGGAACTCGTGAGGCCGAAGATTGATCGACGGGCTACTGCATTGCATGATACGCCCCGACCCATGACATTTCGTATATTCTTTTATCATCATCCTTATATGGGGTCGACGATGGTGAACGTTGACTGGCCGGGATAACGTTAACCATCAGTCCGATTCACCAGTTTGCTTACGGGTCTGAAAATGGTCCAGGGTAGGTCATGTTCATCATGACCACCAACTAACATTAATAACTGCCAGGAGGGCAGATCATGACATCTACACCATGCGCAACGGGTGTTTTTGCGTAGACTGCCGATTTTGTATTTTACTTTTTTGTTGCCGCAGGTTGCAGTCTATTGTGGATGTACGTGGTGCTTCAGTTGTCCCTGTAGGTGCTGGTGCTGTTGCCATTATTTCATGTCAAGGGGGATTACTATCCTCGGTGTCTTGAAATAGGGTATTCGAGGGAATTCTCCATACCAGGACACATGTGACAAGACCGTGAATTCACGACAAAGTATAATATTTGCGTGGCTACCCATTGGATATGTCGCTCTGGGATTGCACGCAAACCTTATACATTCGCGACTTCGTGCCTCCAGCCCCATCCCCCAATGGCACTCTCATCCAGCTTCCTCATCCCAGATGCCTCACATATCGTCATTACCACGTCCCTAACTGCCCTCACCTCCTCCAAGCTGGCGCCCCCATTCAGTGCGCCCCTCAGATGCCCCTTTAGCTGGGGGTTGACCTACAAGCAAGCAAGCACATTGTCAGCTAACCAAGCCGCCCGCAGAGGGTGGTTGACCCATGGCAAGATGGCCACTTACATCCTGTGGGATGAGGCTGGCAATCAGCACGAACGAAGTCTCGGCCTGTGTCAGCACATCCGTGTTGCTGAGGACATACCCGTACACCAGCCTCGCCATCAGTCCCAGGTCCTCTGCCCCCGACCGGTCCATCTGGCTCATGACCCGCCTGGCAATCATCCCGTATACCTGGTTGAAGAAGGACTGCCCCTGTTCGAGCACATGCGATGGAGGGGTATGGTGGACGGCCTTGAACCTCGACGAGGGGAGGTACGCTTCTTGTGCGTCGAGGAGGTCCTCTGGTGTTGCGGTCTTGAGAGCCATCAGGGCATTGATGGTCTACAGGGCAGTTAGATCCAGGATCCAGTCGGCATCCCGTCCCATCCCAGCCCATCCCA
>JABFEP010000467.1:0-16099 GCA_013618265.1 Fusarium albidum
TGATGATGGTTTCAGGGGGGGGGGGGGAAGCATCAGTCCATTCAGCAGCGATGATTTGGCACCATATTGGAGTTTAGGGTGATCAACAAGGATAACAATAGATGGCCTGGGGATTGTCGATTCCGACGGACATTGTTTCACGGGGTGGAAGGCGTCCGCTTCGTATAATGATAAACCAAGTTGTGACGATGAAATGAGTGGCCGGGTGAAGGAATACCAAGTGATGACGTGCAACGGTTTTCCAGACCCATCCGTGGAACCATGCCTCCAGTGCAATGATGGTGGACTGGGTTACGGGGTAGGAATAGGTGCACTCTGACAGGTTTCAGTGCCTTCTGTTTCTTTCTTATTACACTGCGGAGTTACTACTACGCAAGCCATGTCAAGCACGGGAGGCTGTGTGATCATCATCAACTGCCGACCTGCGAGCTTGGATCGTGCCAGAGCCGGCACTCATCACCAGGGGAAATGAGACAAGAGGTGTAAGATGTGTGACACTGCCCGTGTAAGAAGCAAGCCCACCTGCAATAGACCAATCAACTACTTTCCGGATGTACGGCGGAACGGCGGAAAAATCATGATGTGTCTAGGGTAGGCTTGGTGGTCCAAATTGACTCGGCATGGCATCAATTAACGGACTTGAGAGGAAAAGTACACAGATCAATACCAGTTGGTCGCAAGCACAATATTTATTAAGAATTGAAGCGTTTCTGGTGTCGATGGAGCCCTATGTAACATTGTGTATACTTTACTGTGTTCGCGCGGATCGATCTATCCATGACTGACTGGCTCTGTAGTCGGGGGAATAGACAATAATAATAAAGCCGTTGCAAGTGACGGATTCAGGATGATTCAACGAATTGTTTCCCGCAATTCCAATTTTAGGCCAATGATCCACAATGACGATCTGACATTGATGGGTCAAATAAAATAAAAAATTGGGCGCATTGAAAAAGTCAACGCGTTTCTTGAACCGCCATTGGAGCATGATTTCTATCCTGACAATCACCATAATAGAGAGGGACGAGGGATCCCAAGGGAAACATTTCATGTGGCATCTGGCCTTCCCGAACCGAGTCCGGTGTTTGAGAATCCGCATCGGGCAGGTCGTGACGCTAATGAAAGTTACGTGGAAGGTGTTTCGAGCAGCGGGAAGGTAGGATTCGATGCTCTAGCACCGGAACCCAATTGTTTCCCTTTCCGTCCGCCCGCCGCCCGCCATCCCGAGTTGGCTGGCCCGATCCTGGGCAGGTAGGACGACAAGGCCATGATACTGCTCACAAAGGGCCTTATCGTTCCTCCTGGGTTCTTCTGGGTCCTTCATGTAGAAATCGGCTGATTCTCCGCGGAGCACATCATGAAAACCCGATATTCTGGTTGACGCGGGTCCATCAGCTGGCCGGCCCCAGGTGACAGACAGCTCCAAGTTGAACTAGCAATGTGAAAGAAGATGGCGTGCGTTAGTTAGTTAGCGAGCACATGCAATAAACATCCAGCTCGCTCTCGAATGAGACGGGTCAATTTGTGAGATTGAGTTTCCCGACCCTTCTTCGAGAAGAGGGAAAAAACAGGGGCCCGTTACGGATAGTTATGCAGCGATCGTGATTTGGAAGGACGATGAGGATCGACCATGCCCCTGAGATGACCCCGCCCAGGCCATCAGACGTCCGGGAAATGCAATAAATTCCCGTTGGTGCACTCGAGCAATCCTTCTCATTCTCTAATTAATTATCCGTATCACCCTCATCAATCTCACATCAGAGCTGAGGATTGACAGATTCTCAAATCCGAAAAAGGTACGGATAACTCTTAGTAGTATCACATCCTAGTTGATTTTCAAGGATCAGGGATCCAGGGATTCAGGTGGGCGCCATGGTGCGTTTCATACCCCAGGCTCCCTGGTGGGGTTGGCTACAATCGACAGGGCAAGTAATCACCATGGTTGGTGGGATTCCCTCCAGTGAAGAAGGGAGAAGCGCGAACCCATGGCGTCTTCTCACCATGAGGGTATCACTGAGCGAGGGCGAGGCCGTAATATGGAGCAGGGAGCGCTCCGATATTCTTGCTCAACTGGCCCCCGAGTTCTTGAACCAATCTCGCTCAGCCGGTGAGTCGGCGCGGCAGGCGCACCGCTAGGTATATGTTATGTACGAGGATAGCGATAAAAAAACAGAAGTGCCTGGCCTGCATCGAGAGCGAGAGAGGAGTTGCGCGCGTCTTGTCGCACGGGGAGCGTGTCAGGTAGAGGCCATGCGTGGGCGGTTTAGCTGTGTTCCTTGGTCCAGAAGGTGAGGGCAGAGAGAGAGGTTAATTAACACGAGAACTGCACATGTGGCGTGCAAGTTTTGCGTCGACGCACGGGATAGAAGCCGCTGTGTCCTGACTCGGATGAGTGCAGACCGGACTGGCACTCGACAACATGGGCAGATATGCTATACATTACGGTTCTCTTATGCAAGTCGCCGTTATTACCTATCACTAGCAAGAGGACGTACAGTAGGTATTCGACGTCGTATGGATGAAATGACGAGCCGCCAGGGCTCGAGTGGTTGTTTGCTTGCCCCTATTTTAATCTCTCGATGCCCGGGCAGACCCATGGATGGATTGACTGAATGCTCACCCAATGCAAGGGTCCATGCCGCCGCGCGCCAATACCATGGCCCGAAGAAATGGCCTCCGCCCACCAATCGGCAGCCCGCATTGGCCGCCGGGACCCCTGCAGCTACGAGACATGGAACGTTTTGGCGCAGGGCACTGGCCAACCAGAAGCGTGGACCCCTGGATGAGACGGCCCAGTGGACCCTTCTGTGCCTGTGTTTGTATGTACCTGAGGTGCTGCTCTCTTTTCTTAGGTGAGCATCGTACCGCCGCTGGCCTGGCTGCCATGTCGCAACTCCACTCCCGTCCATCCGCCTGAGGTCCAGGTCAAAGCCCGATGATGGCGCTGTCTGCCCCGTCTCTCGGCACCGAATCACAGACAAGTGAGCCTTAGCACTGACCTGTGCCCTGCGGCGCTGTCAATGGCCGCTTGCAGGCTTTCTCCCGGCCCCTGCTCATTCGTTCTCCCAATCCAGAGATCGTCTGTCGAAGGCCCTGTCTCTGCTTGTCTCTCTCCTCCCCGACTCCGCCTCTCGGACAGGCATCCCTGTCTGGACTCTCCACTACCAGTTCGTTTGCCATCCTGTTGTTCCTCTCTCTCCCACCCTCCCGCTCCTCCTGCTTGATTGCTCTGCTCTTCTTTCGCGCTTGTTTCTGCCACCCCCATTCCAGACCTCGCAAAACCCGTCTGGCACGAGAGCGTCGAGGCTATTGTTGCCCATCGTTGGATTCCCTCCTTTTCCACAGCGCACATTCACACCGGCGAGTGCATTCCCCCTGCTGGCCATTTCCCCAGGGGCACGACAACCGACCTTCCGACCAACAAACAACCCACACCCCTCGACGAGCTTGCGGCCTCGATCTCATCATTCAGTTCGAAACTCCCGACTCGAAACCTCACTCTTCCCTTCGACGACGACCTTCGTTCATTCCGAGGCAGTCACGCTGAACTGCCCCACGCCGACGTCCTACCTTTGATCTATACTCGCACCTGTGGTGCCGAGACTTCAGCCACCGTTCCACTCCTTCCGACTCTCGTTGCCTGTCCGCTGCTTTCGGCCAGCTTCCCCCAGGTCTCGAAAGATCTCATATCGCCACTTCCACTAGCTGCAACTTTATCTGCTTGCAAATCGACCTCAATTCATTCCTTGGCTGCGACGCCTCTGCTTTGACTTCGATCGATCCAGCGACCATTGTCTTTGGCACGACTTGCCATCTCATCTTGATCCCCGAATCTTGGACCTCTTATCGGACGACATTGCCGCTGCTTGGCCCACGGCTCCACGATTTTGAGCGACCGACTCGACCGCAACGCGATTATCTTCCCGACGACCAACCCGCATCGCAATGCCATCGTAAGCCCGCTGACTAGTTCTTGAGGTTGTCTTTATCACTGGAATTTCCGCTGCGATGAGTTTACCCGAAGCGCCGTCGTCCCTGGACGACGCTTGCGCTGTCATCCACGGTGACACGCTTTATGTTTACACGCAAGGCGCCTTTCTGGCCCTGCCCCTGGAGGAAGGCGCAGAATGGGAGACGTTGGATATAAACGAGAAGCTCTCTGGGGCTGTGTGTGTCGGCACTGACGCTGGTATCTTCGTTGTTGGAGGAACTGGAGGCTCAGCTGAATACACTGGCCTGCAGAAGTACACGTACGCGGACCGTACTTGGACGACCATCCCCCTGGCGAGCACGTTTTTCAAGGATCGGCAGTATCATGGCTCGACCTATATCAAAGCTACCGACGAGCTCCTCGTGTTCGGCGGCTCCCAGGACGGAAGCCAGGCTGCCACGGACGATACCTGGACCATCAAGGCTTCGGAGCCCTACGAGGTGGAGGGCCATGCACCCAGTGGCCATGCCAGTCTCAAGCCTGTTCTTTTAAGCTGGAGCGATGCTGATGCCTGCATGATTGGCCGCGAGGCAGGCAACAACAACGTCCAGCTGTTCAACAGCAACACCGGCTGGAGAGCGTCTGGGACTACCTTGAACGAGCCACTTTCGGCATCGATGCAAGCAGTCATCATGCCAGGAGACGACGGCTCCAAGAGCCTCTACGTTTTTGACCTTTCGAAATCCCCAAACGGCGTCAGCCGTTACATCATACAGAATGCTTCTGGTGCGCCAATGGCCAACTCGGCGCCCATAGGCAACGAGAAGCGAGACTTGTCCCTCGACGACTGGCCAGAGTACAACGCAACCCTGGTACCGACGGCTACACGGTCAAACTTCGCAGTTGCGCAGGGTTCCGATGGAAAGGTGGTGTTTGTTGGCGGCAACGACCAGGAGCCTCTGGCTATCTTCGATGGTGGCGAGAACTCGTGGCTCAATGCCACAGGGGTCTTCGCCAAAGAAGAGCAACAGAAGCTTTCCGAGACGACGACATCTGAGACTTCTGCCACTGAGACTTCCACCTCGACGAAGTCATCCACCAAATCACGAACCAGCACGAAGTCGGTAACGATGGAAATCGAATCATCGACGTTTTCAACCGCGGCGGCCACACAGACGGACACCGCGAGCGCTTCTTGGACAATTTCCGAAACGACTACGGCTTCTGCTACTGATGTTGCACCTGTTGGTGGCGCGAGCAGCAGTGACTCCTCCTCCTCTGGCATTAGCTCCAATGCTGTACTGGGTATCACTCTCGGGTCGATTCTTGGATTTCTTGCCGTGCTCATTATGGTTCTCCTGCTCTTGAGGCGCCGCAAGAAGGCTCGACAAGCCAGTCCCGAAGCCGCCCAGCCAAGGAACAACTTTCCTCCTGATGAGAAGGATCCGAGGGGCTTTGGTAACGGGCCGCTCTCGCCGAACTCTGGTTATTTCCGAGGCCACAATCCTCAAATGTCTCAGGAGTCATACTCGTCTATGGCTATCCTGATGGGCCGTGCTGGAAAGAACAAGACCAGCCTCACCCGAAAGCCCAGCCATGATACCACTCGAAGCTCCGTCAGCACTCTGCACAAGCAGTTGAAGGCCACCATCAGCAAACCGATCCTCCAGGACATGCGACACCCTGCCCTCCAAGGCCAGGACACGCGAGGCGTCGCCTTTGATCCGACTGTTGCAGAGCCTCGCCCCCGTAATGGGCCCCTCGAGACGCAGGACGGCCTGCGCAGGAGCTCTGGCTGGAATCGATATTGGTCAGGCGGCAGCGCTCTCCAGATTCTCGGCTTTGGTGGCAAGAGGACCACTGTCACGTCGGACAGCGAGTCGCACTACTCGGACTCGACAGCGCACCGTAACCCCCGCGTGACACAGGACTCGGCCACCGTACCCCCCCTTAATTTCGATTTCCGCCCCGAGATGAACCGCGTCAACTCCGGAAGCCCCGTCGTGGCAGAGTACAGCAGGATCCCCTTCAGAGACGGTGTCGCCGGTAAAATCGAGCGACCATCCTCAAAGGCCTCTTCGGGTTACTCGAGCGGCATCCCAGAAAGCGTAAACGAGGCCTGGGACCCCGACTACAAGGCCAAGCCTTGGGGCGCAGATAGAGCTCCCAGCAGCGTCTATAACCCGAGCCTTTACTTTGGAACACCGCTATCCCCCAGCATCCCGCCTCCTCCCCGCAATCCCCCGTCAGGAGTTAGCACTCAGCCTCAACTTGCCATGGCCTCAACATCGTCGGACATGAGCTGGTTGAATCTCGGTGATAGGGCGCGAGGGCAAACCACTCGCAACCTTTGATGAACTCCTACGAATCGATTGTCTCCCGAGTCCTATACCCCCCCTCCCTGCATGTTCTCAATGACGTGCTTACCATGACGTGTTGTACGCAAACGTCGCGGCTCAGCCTGCTTCGATGGTCTTTCTCGAACCGTGGATGCCACCCCTGTTTGCTCGCCTGAAGAAGTTCACAACACCAAACAAGGCTCTCCGTGAGCGCATTTAGCGCTCTGTCACTCTCTTGTCTATTTTCCCTCTCCGTGCAGTAAATAAGCTCGCGCAATCACGCACACTCTCTGCCTCTCTGGACCTAGAGTCTACTGGGAGGGGCCATTTTCTTTTCTCCTTTTCGATAAAGCATCGCATGAACCGGCGTCGGCATATCTCTGCCTCGACCTAATCTGTCTCATATTCGTTTCTTTCTCTTCTTCCGATGTCCTCGCCTTTCCTGTACATTCTAGATCCAGACCCGGGACTGGTCATTTCTTTCTTTCTTTTCTTTCGGTCGATCGTTGTTGTTCTTATGATACCACCATGTCCTGTTGTATGTAATTGGTTAGAGTAGCGAAAATAAGGGGCCGCAGGAGGAGCAAGATGCTGACGCGAGACGGGATATAGATGGAGATGATGAGAGATGGAGACCAAAAACGAAGTGACAGGGTGGTAGGGTGTTGGTACTTGTTGGGGGACACGAAAGGGGACGTGGTTGCTGGCCGAGGTTGAGCGGCGGCAGCCAGTTCTGTTATGTATGTTTGTCTGTGTGTGGCGGGGAGAAACGCTGAAGCAGGGGCTGCAAAGCCGGAACTTCAATAAAACAAGTTAAAAATCATGCTGCTGTTGTTGCTCGTGACTTGTTAACATCTATCCATCTCACGACGCACACCGAATTCATAGGGGTTGGTCAACTGTTGAACCTTTCCTCTGTGAAGTTGAGCACGTATGAGGAGATGCGTGAATAGGAACAGTTTGTTGGCCGAGTTTACGTTGATACTACTCATTAGCAAGGCCCGCCATCTATATATCTAGGTAGCTGATCTGTGATTAAGTCTGTCCTAACAACATTGCTGCTCCGGTAATAATATTATAGCTAGCTGAGAAATCTTGGCGGACCTTCCAAAGATGCAGAGACGCCAGGAAGAGTTCTTTACTAAAATAAACCAGGTGATTTCTACAGGTCGACAAACCGGGCGAAATATATCTTTTCTTAGGGGTTCCGGTTCCGGTCCTAGGGACCCTTGAGCCTCACCCCGGGTTTGTGGAGCGTGGGGGGAGCAGCTGGGACAGAGCTCGGTGAGTGTTTTAGGTAACATAGCTCATAATGGGAGACGGGAAGGGGCGACGTTTTCAGCCTCCCTTAGGGAAACTATGCTCCACCCTCCGGGAAACTATAGTTTAACCCGATTGAGAAAGCGGTTGAGTTTAACTAACCTAAAACTTAAAAAAATACAAGACTATATATATAAATTTATATATAAAGCCTTATACCTCGAGTTCGGGTATTACTAGAAGGTAAAACTTATATTTTATAACTGATACTAGAGAAAAAAAAATAAGAGCATTACGAGCTTAATTCAACTAACTATTATAGCATATCTAGGGGTAAAATTAAGGGTTAAATTAACTACTCGAGTAAATAGAAAAGCTAGAGCTAGGGCTAGGGTTTTAAACTTTAAGTAGCAATATAGGTAGTAGTGGCAGTAGCGTTATATTTAATAGCTAATAGCCAAGGTAACTAGCTCGCTACAAGGTAGCCGGGTTGAAATAATAAGGTATTTCTTTATAGCTATAGAAAGGCCTTAAGGTTAGGAATTAGAAAGAGTTATATTACTTAAATCAGTTAGAGATATGCTATATTCTGTCTTAGCTAATTATAGATATAGTATATAGTTAGTCTAAAGAACCCTATTTTATATACCTAAGGGAGACTATTATTAGACTACTGAGGTAGCTAGCAAACCTACTAGTAAGGAACTAAATCGCTCCTTAATTGTATTAAGCTAAGCTATAAGCTAACTAGTAATTTACGGCGGTAAGCCTAGCTATAGCTAATATAACCGGCAACCGCGCGAGGCCTACCGCAATAGCTACTATAAGAAAGCTTATAAGGGCGTCTATAAAAGCGCCTATAAGGGTGCTTACAAGGGTGCCCGCAATAGTACTTATAATCCTTTAAAGGGGGGTTATATACTTTATAAAGGTAAGGCAATCAGTAGGTTCTTAAGTTAACTGAAGTAAGTAATAATAAAAGGGTCTTAAATATAGCGGTAGGGATCTTTCATGCTCTAATTTAATAGTTAGACTTTATTATTATATTATAAAAAGAGGGAAAATACTAGGTTAAGTTATAGAAGCTAGTAGTTATTAAAATACTATAATTCTAAGCATATATTAACCCGGACTACTAGTATGCGAAGAGGGCATCGTGGCCTCCTTTAGCTCTAAAGAGGCTGATTGATGCTGTTCTCTATGTATCTTAATTGATAATAAGGTAGGAAGCTAAGGCTAGGCTATAAGAAGTGCCGGGTTGATCTCAGTCCCCGTCACGTGATCACATGTGTGTGTGTGGGGGGGGGAGTCCGGCAGGTCACGTGCTAAGGTCAGCTCAAGGCACTATATTTAGTGCATTAACTACGCGCTTATTTAAGCTAGTCTCTTCAAGCCGAAGTAGTAGGAATACTATATATTTATAAGAAGGCTATACTACTGCCCAAAAGCGGTTATATAGTTACCTTGTTGGTTTGTCTTCACATATACATGCGGGAAAGCAAAGATAACAAGGTGGGCTCCATCAATCGATATATTTAGAGCTACAGAAGAAGAGAAGGAAGCCCAAGAGGGCTTGCAGTGGCCCCTTCTAACCCCTCCTTGGTCCCGGGCCCGGTCACGCGCTGACCGGATCAACAGCTGCCAACACATGCCGATACCTCTGAACCGACATACCTAGTAGATTTTTTGAGGAGTTAAGATACGAGGCTTTCGCTATTTAATATTACTACTATATAAGGTCTAGCGCCTTTTATAATATATAGCTAAAGACCTTATTAAAGAGAGGGGTATAATAGTACTCTAGAACCTTCAGCTATTGATAAGAAATAGCTACTTTAAATATATCTTTTATCTTTGCCTAGTAGGTATAGAGGGACTTAATAAGCTTAAGAAGGTTAAGGTTTAGGTTTATAATAAAAGCTTATATACTAAAGTAGTTAGCCTTATTTAGCGACGTAGTTATATACTTCAAATTACGGTTAAACTTAATAAAAGTACGCGTGATGTCCCTTTGGTACACACAATACGTCACAATGTGATGCTATGNNACAGAAGGTCACGTGCCACCCGAGACCATGATATTGCGCATCAACGCGCCTACTAAGGCCAAATATTTATATATATATTCTTAAGATGTATAATAATTTTTATAGTATTAAGGGGGGGTTAGTAGGGGTAGTGTTGGTAACTTGTGTGTGTGGCAGCCGTTGTCTCGGACCGGGCCCTCTTCGGGTCCGGGCCGGATTAAGTAGAAGCCGTGATGCGTGACCACGGCTGAGTCGGGCCACAAGGGGCCACTTCGTGAGCCCCAGCTTTTCCTTCTTCCCTTCTAGGATAGCTCTGAATATATCGATTGATGGAGCCCACCCTGTTACCTTTGCTTTCCCACATATAGATATGTGAAGACGAACCAACAGGTAGAATATAAAAAGAGAGTTATAAGAGGCAGGGGGGATTTACCTTCTTATAAGCAATATTACTTATATAACTTTGCCTATAACTAGACTATTTAGCTATACCTCCATAAAGGTATAGACAATAGAATGCTAAAGCTAAAGAAAGTAGGTAGGGCTTATATACCCTTCAGCTATAGTCTTTATTATATGTAGTTAAGATAATTCTATAGTAGCCGGTAAGTTATTAAAAAGATACTTGCCTACTTACTTTTTATATATTTAAGAATAACTAGATATTCTTTATAATATATTATATATAGACTTACTATTATATATGAGGAAATACCTCGCGTAAGCTTAACTTACCGCTATAATTAAAGTCGGTAATAATAACCTTTAGGTAGAAGTCCGAGACGGGGATCTCTTCTATACTTGTAATATACTCGGTAGCTTGAGAATAAACCTTCTAGAATAGGATACGAAGCTATATAGCGACCTAGGTAAAATACTTACTATTCTCCTTACTAAGAGCAAAGGTAATAGAAAAAAAATACCTAGGTTAGTTATACCTATAATCTTATAAAGAGGTAGCTTAAAGCGATTTAGTTTAAACTTTATATTAAGTATTAGTAAGTTATTATACTTCGCTTATATATTGATACCTTAGTTAAAAGCGATAAAGAGGCGCTTGAGGTAATCTTTATTATTAAACGCGGTATTGATATACTATATTATCTCAGGCATTATATAGCGATAGACTAAATAGACGATATTAAAGAGGCTTAGTTAGTAGTTATAAGAGCTATACTAGATTATAAAATACTAAAGATCGCTAAGGTCTTGATATTATATAGCTTTAGCGAGGAAAGAATTTAGCTTCTTCCTTATACTAGTCCTATAGTAGCTAGTCCCCCTTAGCTAGTGCTCTCGGCTACTAAGGTTATTTACGAGGTTATAGCTGTATAAGAGCCTTATAAGAGTATTGTAATTAGAGCCTCTAAGCTTAATAATAGTATAGCCTTAAATATAAGCCTAGGTATTAATAAAAGATATAAGAGAGTTGATTAAGTTAAATGGCATATCAGAATAGAGTAGTAAAAGCTATTGTAATAGTTAGTCTATTATCTTAGAAGAGTAAGAATATAATCTCTATTCTTAATTAATATTAGCTATTTTTAATATATCTAGTGTTGAAAAAAAGCGATTTAAATAGTCCTAACTGTCTTAGATAGCTTAAATCAATAGAAATTAATATACTTAATAACAAAATAGCTTTAGCAATATTATAGTATTGTATTGTATATAGGTAGACGAGTAAAATTAGTAGTATTATAAAAAGACCCCGCGGTCAGATTTAATAGAGGTTAGTTATATAGTCGGGCGGTTAGGCGCGGTATTTTCCTAATTCAGAGGGCGTCTTGAGCGGGCATATATAGTAGAAAATTGCAATGCTTAGTATATCTTATTTAAAAGATATTTTTTCTACTATTTAAATTCTATTTAGCTATATGAGGGTACTAGTATATAATTAAGATATACTTCTATTTATATATAGGAATTAGTATACGGGGAGGTACTATTGCTAGTTAGTTAGCGCGAAGAAGCCTGCCTTCTAGTTTGGGTTAAACTATAGTTTCCCGAAGGGTGGAGCATAGTTTCCCTAAGGGAGGCCGATGTTTTCGCCGCTGTCGGCGCATTATGGACGATTTGAACAACTACTATTTAAAAAAAACCCCATCCAGAGGCTAGCCACGGGCAAGAGCATGGATAATTTCTCCGTGGGCATTAACGGGAGTCCGCGGGCCATGAACGGCAGCGGGAGATCGGGCAACTGCAAAAAAGGACATTCGGGGAATTGTACTGTGACTTTGGACGGCGAGCGGACCACGATCCACTCATGTGTCGATTTCGACGAGGTTCCTGGGACCGGATACCTTCCGAGAGGGACCAAGGAAAAAAACCCACTGAGGAAGATGTTAATTCAGAGGAGTGTGCTATGGAAGAGGAAAAAAGAAAAAAAAGAAAAAAGCGAAAAAAGCCAAGATGTCATCGGTCACCCAAAGAGAGTTTCGGAGCCGTCTTTCTGGGAACCACCACTGCAAGCCTTTTTTGCCGGTAGGCGAGCTAGCGAGTCAACCCGATTTCATTTCGATGGATCAAGCCACAACCTTCATCAGACCCTGATCTCGTTGCTCGGTATCCGTTGAGCTAGCACGGCTAGGTAAGAACGGGGACGCTTGGACTAGCAGTTGTGTGTCCTCCACCGAGGATGGAGGATGAGAAGGAGCGCCCAACAAGAGATCACGAGAATACTCGGGACCACCGGTCATCCCATGGCATTGGATAGTAACGCGTACATATATGTATTCCGAAGCAGATGTTGATGTCCATCCATGGATCATTGGATCCATAAGATCCCCAGCTGCCAATGTCCTGCAGGAGGTAGCTGCCAAGTACCGGTACCTTTCGTCCCTTGCTCGTATCTGGGCACTTTCCGTGACCACTGATCACTCACCCGTGACGGTGAATTCCTTGTGTGTTTCGCTCCCCGCCTCGTCGCACAACTGAGGATGACTGAGAGAAGGAACCCTGGGAACCCTCGCCCAACTCCCCCACCAAAGAAGAGTGCAAAAACCCCACTCTCTTCATCCTCGTGCTCCACTCTGCCGACAAAAAGTCTCGATACTTTCTCGCCCGCCAAGTTACCAGGTAACTCGTCCCACCAGCCTCTGTCTCCTTCCTCCTCGTTCGCCCGCATCACGAACCACCTCTCGACGCCTGCATTCTCCCTTCTCTCTCCCAAGCCGGGGCCCTTCTTCAACAACTCCTCCCTCGGCCTGCCTCGAGCTCTTCGACTCGGCCTTTTCATCCTGCCCGTTACTGAGCTTATTCTTGTGCCTCCTCTGCTCCTGCAGGTTGTCCTCCCTTTCCCCGCTATTGTCAGATATTTCCGGTCCATGTTGTGCACCTGCCGCCGCCATCTTCTAGCAACCGCTGTACGAACCCGCCCCTCATCACAAGTCTTCTGAAACCCTTTTCGCCAACGACTCGAATCCCCGTTTCACTTTTACACCTGCCCGAGGTTGAAAACTCTAAAGACTTAGATTGAATATTTTTTTCCCTCTTTACGCCTTAGGTGCCGTTCTCACGATCAACCCCTTCGCAGCTTCCATTGGCGCTGCCCGCCGAATTATTCGCTCTCACACATAGATCCGTCCGTCGCTCACCACCTTCCCGCCCTTTCCCGACGCACGACGTCGCCTCGGCCATGATGGGCTCGACGGCGTGGGACGGACAAGACCAAGCGATGGCCTCTGCTGGCGACGAGGACTTTCACCAGTTCCTCGACATGAGTGGCATAACAGGTCTGGGCGATGGCATGCACTTTGATTTCCAGGGCTTCCAGGATGGCTCAGCACAGGGCCTCATGAACCAGCCGCGCGAGCCCCCAGACACCATCATGGCCGACAACGAGAACCAAGGTATCATGTCCGCCGACAATGCGATGCCCATGTCGACGGCGACTGGCCAACCCACCATCCCGGCGCACATGATGACCCCCGCGAACGATCCCATCTCGAATATCGATGCCCAGATCCAGTATCTCCAGCAGCAAAAGTTCCAGCAGCAGCAGCGCCAGCTGCAAGAGCAACAGGTGGCCTTCTTCCACAACCACACCCAGAACCACTCAGTGCCTCCCACACCCCAGAGCCTTGAGATGCCGAATAGCGGACAGTTCTACTCCCAGGCCGAACGGGTCTCGCAAACTGGCGCCTACGACAGGGGCTACCACCAACATATGAAGGAGCAGCAAGATGTAGGTCTCGTGCGCCTGTGTAGGCTGCGGAGATCGGGCAGCCGATCGGTTCGTTTTTTGGCTGACAACCACCTGTAGATGGCTTTTACTCCTCTCGTCTCTCCTGCAGTCACGCCTCTCGACCCTCACTTTTCCATGGACAATACCTTTACCGTTCCCGGCGCCTACTTTAGCCCACTGACATCACCAGCTCTCCACGCGCAAAATGACAACGCTACCATTTATGACCAGTGCCATTCGAATACGAACAACTCGCCCGTTGAGATGGATCTCGAAACCTCGGTCCTGCCCGTGTCGTCTGCAATTGAAATGCCCAAGAAGGCGAGGAAGAAGGCAGCAAACAAGCCGAGGGCCAAGGCCGGCATTCGGAGCTCGCCCATTGTGAAACCGCAGCGTCGAAAGATAGGACCCAGCCCGGCTATTGTATCCCAGGTCCTCAATCAAGTGGATGAGAATAACACCATGGACGCTGCTTTCCTTCCCATGCCTGCAGCCTCGACCGAGACATCGGCCGAGGAGAATTCGTCAGTGTCGCCTGAAGCCCTTTCAGAGATGCCTCCTCCCCCGATTCCCAACCGGCGATCGACGAGTAAATCGCCCTACATCCAAGCACAGAGGGGGGGTCACCAGACGCCCGTCTCTGCCCCCGCGGACTCGCACCCGGCTCCCGCGACTCCTGCCTCTCTCATGAAGCTGCCTGCCTCCAAGGCAAGTAAATCGGCATCAGCAGGCCATAGTGAACCGGCTGTTTCGGACCACATTGAGTCCCTCGAGTTGCCCGAATCCGTGTCTGGCAAGCCCCTGGCCCCAATCTCGTCGCGTGCCACCGTGCTCTCTCCAACAGTAGAGTTTACTCCTGGCAAGGCTTCCAACCTCCAGCCCTTGCCATCCCCTGTATTCCCGAAGCCGTCGGGGTCCGCATCTGCCAGCGCAAGTCCGCAGCTGGCCCCCGGTTCGTCGGGGCCATCCGCACGCAAAACTCCCCAGCTCGCACCCCGGTCAAGCAGGAAACGGTCAACTGGATCGGTTCACGTATCACCCGCGTTGCTGCCGAGAATCTCCCCCAGCATCAAGCCCCTCCTCCCTGGCACCCCCGGCATGACAACAGCGGAGACGACTGCTTCACAGCTGCTCATGTCCAAGTCCAACTATCAAAATATCCTAGAAGGGAACAAGGTGCCGGGTGTATCTTATCCTAGCGAGCTGTCGACGAATCTGACGTCGAAGAGGACGTCACACAAGATTGCGGAGCAAGGCCGTCGAAATCGCATAAATTCTGCCTTGCAGGTAATGGCAGGACTTTTGCCCGGCGGCGATAAAGAGATGGCTGGTGACGATGATGATAAGAAGGAAGGCAAACAGGCCAACACGCAGAACAGCAAAGCCAGCGTTGTCGAGAAAGCCATTGTGCACATGAAACATCTTGAGGAGGAAAACGTGGATCTGAAGAACCAAGTCGAGGCGCTCAAAACGCAACTCGAAGGGCTGAAGGGGACCGTTGATGATAAAAACAACAACAATAACGGATGAGAGAAGAACATGACGATGGAGGAGCAGATCACGAGTTGGAGGATTGAACTTGACCAAGGCTCAGGTCATTGATGGATCTAATTTAGAGGACTGGCCGGTTCTCGGGTTGCATGCGTCTATAATGGTGGCAGCGGCTCTTTCTGTTATTTTGTTTTTGGGCGAATCGCAACATGATAGATGGACGGCTCCGTGCCACATGGAGTTGTAGATCGGGGTTTGTTATGACGCCAATATGGGAGTTGGAGCAGGGCTGGCGACACATACATGGAGAGGGAAGGCAAGGCACGGCACGATAACGCGAGGCGAGGCAAGGCAATGAATGGTTGGATGGGCTGGCGGGATGGGATGGCAGGCGATTTCTCAAAGCCGTCGTCGAGGATACATCAATTTATACAGACAACATCCCACGTTTAAAGAAGCTAAGGAAGATTTGCCTTCAGCCGGGCAACCTAAGCTTAGTTGGAGAGACTAGGGCTTTGTTGTTGGCCAAAAACGTCGGTGTCTAGCTGCTCCATAACCTCCACCACGAGTTTTAAGCTCTCCAGGAATCCATTGACGGCGACGCGCAGCATTCGATTGGTTGTGGCCTTGTACTGGACCATGAGAACCTGTGCGTCGCTATTGCTGGGGCTCTGCGCCGCCGCCGGGACAACGGTGAGCTGTCGCCTGACGAGCGGAGAGAGTTCGGGATCCACCTGGATGGCCTTTAGAGCGGTCGTGGCCAGTCGTGTGTTGGGAAACGGAACGTTTAGGACTCTGCGCGAGCGGCAAGAAAAACAAGGGTCAGCTGCATGCCCATGATGGGGGGAGGGGAGTGGTGGAGGGG
>JABFEP010000468.1:0-45985 GCA_013618265.1 Fusarium albidum
TGGTTGTCGGTCCAACCGTTCGGTGATGTGATGTAGTGCCAGTCCGCTATCAGTTCGAATTCGTTAAGAAACCACTGCTTCTGTAGCTCTTTTCCTTTGAAGATGATTCCCGGTTTCGAAGCGCGGCCAGTTGCGGAGACAGCCTCAATAAACGAGGTCCAGTTGCGCGACTGAACGCCTTTCAACATGGCCTTCTTCTTCGGGTCGGAGCTTCCGATTACGAGGCTGTCCAAGCCTTATGGACAACCAATTAGTTATACCCTATAAAACCCCATAGAGGACTTGTAAAGGACTTACCGAAACCGGCCATTATGCCGCCCTCGTCCACGTTAACCGTGTTCTCAGGCTTGATCCAGCCGTACTCGTCCTCCCGGATATCGAAGTACCAATTGACTGCCTTCGGCGTAAACCCGTCAAATCTGGCGGCTTCCTGACGTTTTCCCAGCTTGGTAGATAGTTTTGAGTGTCGCTCGATGAACCTGGATGTCCAGTTTTTACCCAATGGCTTGTTATCGCCTTGTTGTTGAAGGAGGGCCTCGACACAGGCGCCGAGTTGGCTGTGCGAGGGAGCATAGCCCAGAGACTCTTGTCGCAGCACCCAACGAACGAGAATCTCCTCTTGGTTCTTTGAAATACGTTGGTGGGCCTGGACACGTTCATTCCTGCTCGCTTGACCGGAAAGTCGTCTCGAAATGGTCCACTGAGGTACTCCACGTTTCTGGGCCGCCTCAGTCTGCGATAGGCCTCTGTCAGTAAAATCGAATATAGCCTCAGCTACGTCGTCTTCAGTATAAACACGTCGAACCATTGTGGCAGGAGTTCAACCGCGTAAACTAGGCGATATGCCTACTTGAGTGGATGTAGTCGCATAGGATAGATGAGGTGAAAATGAACAATTTTCAAAGGGCTAGAGAACTACGCCACGCCACGGAACGGAAAAAAAAAACCCGGTATTAAATTTCCACGGAAACAGCAATATAACATATGTCTTAGTTTATGAGTAACTTCATTCCAGAGCGAATGCGATGTTGTTGAAAATTTAGATTTTGTATGGGAGCATCGAAATTTTGGTGATGCATTAGGTGGGGCTATGCATTAGGTGGTGCTGGATGGTACCCCGACGGGCACGGCGTTGCTCTCGAGCGAGACAAGCTCCTGGGCGAAACCGGGGCCGAGACCGAGGATGCACATCATGCACTCTGTTCCGAGCAGCTGAAAGGGCAGCTTCTCCTCCCCGGTGAACTCTGGGCTGCGATCTAGCATGTGTCCCGGTGCAGAAGGTAGCTGTGCACAAGGTAGAACACTGGTGATGTAATCGAGCCGTCGGTTAATCGCTGCCAGCTCCACCTCTACTCTACGAGGGTCAGCAAGTCGTACCCCAGAGGAAGAAGCCAACTTACTTGATGGCAGGGGCCGGCTCGCTCTGCTCATAGTAACACTCGAGTCCACGGGCGAGGCAGAACCCACAGTCGGGCCTCCGACTGTCGCACCTGGTCCTCCTCGCCCTGCAGGCGCTGCACGCCGTGGTCGTTCGCGTTCGGGCCCTCTTCCGCGAGCCGGAAGCCTGCGGGCTGTTGGATGTATCGGGCTCTTGCTCGGTCATGATTACTTGGAAATGAGAGAGAGTGAGTTCGGGCGTTGCGTTTATCTCCCCGATCTGTCTTTACCTGTGGCGAGGGGTTGAGCGGGGGCATCTGCCGTCGCGGTGTTGGCGTAAAGTCCGCGACGTTTGGTCCTATGACCGGGGTGGAGGAAGGAATGCTCCCACCCAACCATGGCGTCGCGGAGATTCCCCAAGCTCCGCTAGTTGACAAGCCAATCACATCTTGTTGACTGGACATGCCTTGAACCATGGCCCGGGGAGATCGGACTTGGCCACTTACTGACTGCAAGTCCACAAAGTGCAGACCATATTATCCATGTATATAACCCTGTCTCTGGAAGTCACCTCTCACCACAACTCATCATTTCTTGATCAATATCTCACCAGTACCACAACCATGAATCCCTCCGCTCTCGGCAGCGACCTCCTCAGCAATGCTGCCAAGTTAAAGACAGCACGCACCGCTCGCGTCTCCAGCTGGGACCACAGCGGCCTCAACGAAGATGCCTGGGTGATCCAGCCCGGAGAGACGGCCGTCCTTGCAGACCTCGAGGGACCCGGCTCCATCACCCACCTGTGGTTCGTCCAGACATGCCGCCGCATCGTCGGCCCGGGCCTCATTCCGTACTCCAAGTCGGGTGTTGCCATGATGGAGGTGCACAACGCCCTGGGCCTCAACTACGAGGTCAGCGACCCGGACTACTACCGCAAGGTGTTGATCAAGATGTACTGGGACGACTCGGAGACGCCGAATGTGCTGGCCCCCATCGGCGACTTTTTCTGCGTGGGCCACTCCATGGCAGCCAACTTCCAGTCTCTCCCGTTTACCGTGTCGGTCAAGCCGTCCGAGGAGAAAAAGTTTGGCGGCGCCGCAGCATTCAACTGTTACCTTCCCATGCCGTTCAACAAGCGTGCCCGCATCGAGATTGAGAACCAGAACGACCAGGCATACTTCCAATACTTCTACATCGACTACGAGCTGTTCCCCGAGCCTCTCAGCAAAGACACGCTGTTCTTCCACGCGCACTGGCGTCGAGAGAATCCTACTAATGGTTGGGCCCCCGAGAGCATCCAGACCAACAGCCTGGAGACTCAGGTGGCCAACCTGGACGGCAAGGGCAACTACACCATCTTGGAGACGGAGGGTGCGGGGCAGTACATTGGCTGCAACCAGAGCGTTGCGCACTTCCAGGGTACTTGGTGGGGTGAAGGCGACGACATGATCTTCATCGACGACGACACGTGGCCGCCTTCGATGCACGGCACCGGCGGCGAAGACTACTTTAGTCAGGGTTGGGGCATGCAGAAGAATGCCTACCCCTTCTGCGGCACCATCATCCACGAGGAAGACGTGCCCAACCACCAGGTCAGCTACCGATGGCACCTTGCCGACCCCGTCAGGTTCAGCAGGAAGATCCGCGTCACCATGGAGACGGGGCACGCCAACCATCTCAGGGACGACTGGTCCACGACTGCCTACTGGTACCAGACTCTGCCGGGACCCAAGTTCGACATTCTGCCGGTGGAGCAACGCATCCCTCGCAAGCCAGACTTCCCGGCTGGTGAGCACCCCGCGCCGCCCCAGCTGGAGGGCCTGGATCCTCAGAAGAAGGCGATGGTGAAGCAGCAGAGGGATCGTATGGATGCGTTTGTGCAGGACAGGGATGCCTGGCTGGAGAGGCGGGCCGGAGATTCGCGGGAGCGAGCAAGGAAGAACACTGAGCATGCAAAGGATATTCGTCGACGTTTCTTGCAATCCCTAGAGTAGGAGAGACGAGTCTCAGAGGAATATTAAATAAGAATCGTCTCGTATGTTCTGAATATTAAGTAAACTTACAATGATCTATAAGCAGGATTACTATAATCCTAGATAAGATCCTGTAAAAAGTGCTAATCTTGGCACAGTCATAAAGTTATTCGTTGAGAAAAATCGAAAGGAGCTTGAAATCTCAATATCAATTGAGTAGATAGCTAATCTTCATCTGGCTCATCTTCGAGACCGTGATCTGCCCTTCAGCAGCTTCTTCGTGGATGCCTCTGGGCGTGGGCTTTGGGATGGGTGTCCTTTGGTGGCCTGGGCACTGGCCCTGGGGATATGCTTGGATTGGGTGGTGCTCATGGTGGTGGTGCGTGGAGGTGAGTGACGATAGATGGCTTCTGGCCAAGGTGAAGATTGTCGGCGAATACCAAAGATGTGCCGCTTTTATATCCAATATGATGGGGCATGGCAGTGAATTGGGGTCAAAGAAATAGTTCACCGAACATGTTCACCAAGTCTGTTCTGGATCACCACGCCATTGTCCCCTGAACAACCATGTTCACTATCTAGCCGACAATCCAACTGCTGTAATTTTAGCACCTGTAAACCTAGATTATACTAATCATAATGATATTACCAAGCCTACTATAAAAAAGCTCTAAAAGATCTCAGAATATAATAAGACTTAGGACGTGGCTTGAAAGAAAGTCTCGAGCTTATAACAATACAGGGTATAAATTGTATGTCTTGCTTTAGCACACCATCCTGTCACCCACCCCCATCCAAGTCAAAGTTCTCCAAATCAAACTCTTGAGCGTCCCCTTCACTCGCTGCTGAATTATCACTGCCCACGACAGCCTGCTCTTCACCCCTATCCCTTGTCCCCTCTTCCGCGCTGCTCGCGCTGCTGCTCGTTGACTGGTAGTGAGGCGGTTCGATCTCTTCAAAGTGGTGCTCCGGATTATGCATGTCTGATCTGTGGCCGGAGCATTTGAAGCAGAGCGAAAAGTCGTCGGTGCACTCGATGCACCTCCACTGTGTCCCGATATGGGCCTAGGAATAAAGGTTAGAAGCCGCGGCTGACTGGGAACGGGCGATATTCACCATGTAGCAGCTGTCACAGAAGGAGTTGTACGGCATATAGCCGGGCTCGCTCTTGTGGAAGAACTCGCCCCAGTCCTCCCTCTCGCCGTCCGAACGGAACCGGAAGCTCTCCTTGGGCTGGAGCGCACTCTTCACCTCGTCAGGCTGATTAGCAAAGTTGGCTAGCTTCAGTGCAGACCACTCGGTCATGGACCCGGAAGCACGGCCTCGGACCCAGACATCGGCGCCTCGTGAGACTAGACATGTCACTGTGAGAGTCGAGCCCGCGCGTGCCGCCCACAGCAGCGGTGTCCAGCCATCCTGGTCCGCCACATCGACGTCTTCTCCGAGTGAGTTACCCAGGAGGTACTCGATCGAGGGCCCGTCTGAAGCTGCCGCAAAGTGAAGCGGCATACGGCCAAACTTGTCCCTGACGTTGACCTCGGCCCCTGCCGCGACCAGGGTTTCGATGCTGCCAACTACCCCGTACGTGCAGGCGAGGTGCACCGCACGACGGCCCTGGCTGTCAGCCACGTTCAGCTGAGCCTTGCGCCGGATGAGGAACTTGAGCATGTTGAGGTAGAGTTCCGGGATATAGCTGGCCAACTGTGCCACGCGGACGATGGGGTATCCCAGGCGACCGCCTAGCTTGTCGATGGGCACCTTGGCATCGTCGACCAGATACCGCACCATCTTCTCGAGGTGGAAAATCTCCGAGATTCCCAGGGCCGTGTACAGCAGCGACTCGCCGTACTCGACGTCGACCATCTCGAGGTCTGCCCCCGAGTCGACGAGCAGCTTGGCAAGGTCCAGGTCGGCGTTCTTGACGGCAATGTGCAGGATGCTGCCGTACTCGGGAGCAAACACGTTGACGCTGGCGCCCTGCTCGATGAGGTACCTGGCGACGCCCCTGTTGCCCTTGCTAACGGCTACCGCGAGGGGCGTGTACCCCGTCTTGTCCCGTCGGTCCAGCGGGGCCTTTGCCTCGACCAGGAGCTTGACCATGGCCGGGGTCGTCTTGCTGTGGATGTCGTGAAGCCGGGTCCGGCCTTGCTCTCCGATGCCGTCCAGCTGTACCCCGTGTTTCTCGGACAGCAGCAGCTTCAGAATCTCCTCTGCATCCTCCGACTCCTTGTCGGAACGGAGAAGGATATCAAGTGCGTCGTTGCCGTCCCTGTTCCTGAATGTCGGATCGGCACCGGCGTCCAGAAGGAGCTTCGCAGGCCGCAGGTTCATGCACATGCAGGCAAGCTGCAGAGCCGTGCACCCGAAGGGCTCTCCGGGAGGACTATCTTGACCTCCACGCACGCTGTTGAGGTCTGGCTCGGCTGCGAGGAGTGCCTGCATCGAGTCCGGGCGGTCGTCCACCGCGGCCATGTGCATCGGTGTCCCGAAGACGCTCTGGCCATCGACAGGAACGCCCCTCTTGAGCAGCTCCGGGATGATCTCGGGCTGGTGGACCGCCGCGTGGAGTGCGCCCATGCCGTGCAAGGACCTCCACATGACGTCGACGCCCTCCTGCTGCAGAAGATACTCCGACACCTCGAGGCTCCTGTACAGAGCGGTGAACAGGGGCGCGTCCGACCCCTTCTGCCCCCCCGTGTAGTTGACGTCGGCCCCGTTCCTCAGGAGGAGCTTCACCATGTCCAGTTTCCCTTGCCTGCAGGCCCTCGACAGCGGCGTCTTGGAGAATCGGCCGTTTGGATCGACAAAGTCGACCTCGACGCCGTGCTCAATCAGCAGGGACGCCATCTCCGTGTTGCCGTTGCCGATGGCCTGCATCAGGAGCATATCATGGCCCGCTGGCGTCGCGTCCATATCTGGCTTTGGCTCGAGTTCAAGCAGCAGGCGGACGATGCCTATAAAGTCTCCCGCAACGGCTTGGTACAGCGCAGTTACGCCGCCGCCTTGGACGTTTGGATCTGCCTTGTGATGAAGCAGGATGCGCACGCACTCCTCGAAGCCGTCATTCGCTGCAACTACGAGCGGCGGTCGAAGGTAGGACTCGGATCGAAAGTCGTGTATCTCATTTAGCCCGGACTCGAAATCCGCGCCGGCCTTGATGAGCACATCGACTGCCTTGTGGTTGCCAGACTGTATCGCTAGCTGCACTAGGTTTCTCCCCTGTAGCTTATCATCGATGCTTGCGCCGGCTTGCAGCAGCAGCTGAATCATGCGCGGATCTCCTCCCTTGGCCGCGCATGTCATTGGATTGTCTTCATGTCTAGCCCTCAGGCTCAAGTCTGGCTTTTGTTCCGAGTTTAGCAGGCTCTCCATGACAGACAAGGGTAGGTTCCGCTTTGATATGATGCATGCCAGGGTTGCTCGCCAGTAGTCGTGCGTTTTGTTAATGTCACAGCCAGACTGCAGCATTGTTGAGAGGAGATGGCTGTGCCCAAACGCGGCGGCTCGGACAATGAGGTCATCAGGCCAGTCAAAGCTCCCAAGTCTGGTATCTTGCCAAGAAGGACCTCCAAGACGGCAGGGTCATCCTGAGCGGCAGCACAGAGCAAGGCAGGTTGGAGGTTGTCGGCATCCACAGTCACCTGATCCAAGAGCTTCTCAACTATTGCCTTGTTGCCTGATCTAGCAGCCTCCGTGATGGCCAACCAGCAGTCTTTCTCGAAAGAGGCCTTGACAGTCTCGGACACGACATACTCGCCCACCAAATCCTCCAGCCCGAGCATGGCAAGGACTGGCAGTGGCGAGATGTGGCGTTGCTGTATTCTGGTGAAGGGGTTGGAGAGGAGCCAAAACGGAACCTCCCAGCTGGCCCTTGCCTGTTTGTTGGCAAATAATCCACGAACAAGCTCTGCAGGCTTGAACTGCGCGCTGGCTTTGTAGTGGTGAGGCCAGAACCGGATGGCATACTCGGCCATGGTGACGCGGGGATGGGTAATAACCACGGCATCGGGGGCCGTTTCCCACGGACCTCCCTCGAGTCTGTCGGAAGAAAACTGGCCAAGTTCCTCTTGCGCACTCTTGAGTTGAAAGTAACGCAGGCACGTCTCCGCCATGGAAGCGTGGACTTTGGCCGTCTTGTCGTCTGTACCCTCGATGCCTACCTCGGGGACAAGATAGAAACAGGGGTGCGTGAACCCGACATTGCCGTCCCTGACGGTGACAATCCCGCCGAGCGCCTCCTCAATCTCACCCACCCGGGACTCCTTGTCGAGATCGTCAAGACAAGGCTCGCCGTCAGAACATTCGTAAACAGCCAGTGCCTCGACGAGGGCGCCAGGCGACCACGGCTCTGCGGCGTGCTTGATCCAGTTGAAGACGTTCTTGGCGGTTGTCTCAAGCCGACCCGTCAATGAAGAGATGAAGACTCGAACGATGCTGGCCGGCGTGAGGGGGGATAACCTGGCGATTGTGTCGGCTATCTCGGCTTTCGGACTGCCTCGATGATGACATCGGAGCCACCTCAACACGATATATCTCAGCTCATGCACTTCCAACCCGTCAAGTAGCTCCTCAAGCTGCGGCCAGAAATCCTTGTAGACTGGTCGAGATGCTACTAAGCCATCCAGCCCCAGCCGCAACTCTTTGGATAACTCGTCGTACAGTCCACTGACCACCGGACAGTCGTTCAAGTTGATGCGTCCCTCCTCGGGAAAGCCATCCACGGCCAGGCCGTCTCGAGTCGAAGTCGATAAGATCAGGTGATATGGTTTCTCGCTGTAGTTCAATTCCTCGAGGACACGGTCCATGAACCAGCTCCGTTGGTCCTGGGGGCACTGGTCAAAGCAGCCGATAAAGACGGTCACCACCTCGACGGTCGGGGAGTTGGCCCTCAGTGTGGAATACAGATGGTACAGGTACTCCAGCGTCCAAGCCCTCGTGCGGTCCAGGAACATCAGCTCCTCGATCATGCAGTCGTCGATGGGGCCCCAGAAGTTCCAGAAGAGGGTATTGATCAGGTAGGTCAGCATGGACGAGAGAGAGCCGTATCGCGAGTCCCGCTGGTCGAACTCGAAGTAGAGCACTGTATGCTTGGGCTCCTTCGCGACGCCCTTGCCAGTGATGACGCTGCTCTCGTGTGCGGCGTGGAGGAGCCGAGAGACCTCGGGCATGTTGATCAGCTGGTTTCCATCGGCGTGCAGGTGCAGAAGCCTCGGTCCTATCCCAGGTTTCTGGAAGGCAGCAAACGGTTTTTGTTCCTGTATCCATTCCACAAGCGGCTCTGGCAGCGCAGGGTCAAGCACGTGCAGAGGCCGTGTCGGGGGCGCAAGAGACAGGAGTCGTGCTTGAAGCCCGATGATACGGTAGCCAACCTTGAGCACTAATCGCGTCAGATGGATATCCCCCGGGGGCTCACCACTTACTCCAGCCAGATTGCCCAAAGAGGCGAGGCATCTGCGAAATCCAATCGTCCCATGGCTCGGCCCTGACGAGGCCAAGATGGTCAGAGCTTGTCAGACACCACGTCCCAACAGTTTCGAATGCATGCCCGATGCCATGCGCGTATCGCGGGAACGGGGTCACCGACTTGGGCGTGTCTTCTACCCCAGTGCTTTCTTGAGGGTTCTGTGTGAAGACGTTGAAAACCCTAGCTCGATCTAGAATCTTGGTAGCGAGAAACCGCTGGTTGGCGCTCTCGACCTGGCTCGCGAGGCGCTTCACTTTGAGCAGTGCCCAGTCCCTTATCTCGGGGCCGGGGAGGAGGATGAGCTTGTGGAGTTGATCCTCGAGGTCGTCTCTAGATTTCGACCGGTGGGGTGTGCCCAGGAAGATCTGACTACGGCTTAGCGGGGATGGATCATGGCTGACCTGTGGTGATGCGTACCAGTCCCGTGGTCAGGTGAGATATCTTGCCATACTTTGCGGGGTTGTTGGAGGCCATCCAGAGCGCCTGGGAGAGTCAGCCAATAGTTGCGGTGGAAGTTGGTTGCCTGTATACATGCCTCTTTCACGACTGTGCCTCCGAGATCGTGGCAGACCCAGATGATGGGGCGGTCGGTTTCAGTCTGGGGACAGTTGAGGTCATCTCTCTGGTGCACCTATTCATGGGGACATACGTAATAGAGTGTTTCTCGGACCTCGGCGTATAAATCGACGAGCTTCTTTGCGTGAGTCCTGATGCCATCTGGTTGGTAGAGGGCAGACTCCTGATCGATCTCGTAACAGTAGTCGATCTCCCTGATGGAAAGGCCCTTGAACAACTTCTCCCTCACCCACCAGACAGCTCCTCTATCAGTCCAGGCAGTCCTGTAGTCATCGCGTACGCCGTGGACAGTGATGACGCTGTTTGGGTGAGCTTGCTGTCTAGTTCCAACATGGTCGTGCTGCCCTTACTCATAGTCGTCGTAATCCGAGTAGGACCAGCCCCAGGGGAAGTTGATGTCGAGCCCGAGCTTGTGCTCCTTGGGTCGTGGCTCTGTCGGCGCGCTGTAAGTAAATAGATTGTCCGTCGTGGTCTCGATGCTCTCTGCGTCGTTGTCTGTATATTGATCCTCGTCTCGGGCATGGAGTAGCATTGTGCTCGGTCGGGCCTAGCTTTCGGTGGGAGAATGAGGGTGAGTGAGAGTCTGACCTTGGTCCCTCAGTCCACACCGGCTGAGGAATTTACGAGTCACCTTGATCCCAACCCTAGCTAGATAGGCACTCCCTACTGGCTGGTGGAGGACTCCTTAGTATGAACTGCCTCTCCGCACTGTGAGAGAATATAACCGCAGCCTAAGTATCTTATTAATTTATTAGAATTTTAACTACGTTAAAGCTTTTTTATAGTTAATAACTAGTTATTGCTAACTATCTATAATTACTATCTATAGCTAGTATATCTTTCCCTAGTATAGACAAGGTCTTTAAAGCACAGCCTTACTTCCATGTCTTAACGCCATCTACTACCACCGTCCTAAACGTGACATCGCAAAGATTATCTAGATTAACGCTCCCCAGCTCCTCATCATCGTACGTCACGCTTCTGTTCGGCCGCGTCCCCCTGTCCTTGGGATTCGGCTGGAAGATGATGGGATCGTCCTTTGGGATCCTCTTGAAGAGCCTACCAAAAGACGTTTTCAGGTCAGTCTTGCAAGTAAAGCCCAGCCTGCAAGAGAACTTTTCCCCATCATCCCGCGAGACGAGAACCGCGACCCTCAGCGAAGCAGGAATCCCAGCTGGCTGTGACGCATTCTCCGAGAGTGTCCACGTCGCGATGCGGCAGGGAGGCCGGTTGTTGACGAGACGCTTCCCACCGCTCAGCGTGATGGCGTCTGACGTAGTTGCCGTGACTGTCTTTTCCCATTTGCTCGTCACGCCGAGGCTGGCAACCTGCTCGACGCCGACTGTGGCCTCTGCGCCCTTGGTGATGGATTCTTCTTGAGTGGTCGGCATCAGGCTATAAGTGTCTGGAAACGAGACCTTTTCAACCTCGATTTCCGAGTCCCCCGAGGACGCCTCAAAGACGAGCTCGATGGTGGCCTCTGAAATCCTGCGCGAGCCTTTGGGCTGGAAGCGCCACTGCATGACCATCAGAGTCGCGTAGTAGTCGCTGTCGGGAGCCATGGCCCCGTGGACGACCTTATCGAGGCTGCATGTGATGTCGACGGCGCCGGTTCGCTGGAGAGCCTCGGCGCGGTGGTATTGATCGGGTGCGACGTTGAAGACGTGGAACCGGCCCTCCTCTTCCATCCCGGCCTCGTATAATCCGAGGTCGATTTCAGCGTCATCTGAGATCTGGGCCATTTTGCATGAGGTGAGTGTTTTCAGGTGAGGCAATTAATGGCTGGAGCCTAGAGACGGTGGTCATGGACTGGACAAGGATCAGGATCCTGTTTGAAGGAACATGAACTGCACTGTGCAACCCCGGCGGGTGGAATCTGCATGTAAGAATAGCCGAAATGACCTGTGCCTCGTCGAGTCCCCTCCATGACACGACAGCAAGAGTCAACGCACCGTTGAAATGGCGCCTGAATCAGAACACGACTCTGAGGAGGGCTTTGTCGACGGCTTCGAGGACCTCGAGGACGACAATGACGTCCACCGGAACCCAGACGAGACACGACTGGAAGCCGCGCGCAGGGCCATCAGGAAGAAGCGGGAATTCGCCAGCGACGACGACGTGGAGGACTTCTTCCGCGACTTTGGCGACATTGCCGGCAAGCCCTCGTTCAAAGCGGCAGGCAACCTCCTCCACGTCCTCGTCGAGGTGGTCAAACACAACGAGCTGAGGCCGGAGCACGTTGAGCTTCTCGTGCGGCGCCTCGTCAAGCAGTACCCGGACCTGCTCAAGTACCCCAACAAGGATGGCCAGAACCCCATCTTCATGGCCATCAGGATGTGCCAGGACCGACTCGTCGACTACATGGTCTCTGCCTGTACGTGCACCGAGGACAAGACGCAGGCCATCTACCAAGAGTGCCTCAACGACGCGCTGAGCAGCAAGCAGGATGGCAAGACTTGTCTACATGTCGCGCTCAGCGAGAAGCTCAAGCCAGCGACCATGCGGATGCTGATTCAAAGCGCCAGCGACCAGGCCCTGGCCGTGCAGGACCACCGCGGCAAGACCCCGATGCACTATGCCGTGTCATTTCAGCAGTGCACAGATGCGAGGGCAGACCTGGTGGATCTCTTCATCCAGAGAGACTCGAGAGCGAGATCAGCCGGGGTAAAGTCGGAAAAGACCTTTCTTGATCTGCTGGATGGGAGTGGCTTCTCGGTATACCGGGAGCACCAAAACACCAAGAGGGTCTGGACAACACGGTACAAGAAGCACCAAGCCGCTGCTAGCAAACGACAGGAAGACCCCTCGAGAGCGTCCGAGAGACTTCCTGTCAGAGACATTAGACCTCAGGGCAATGCAAGAGACTCGAGACACGCCACGTCGGTCTATGCTTCTGCCGAGCGTGATGCCGGAAACCATATCCCCAGTGGACCCGTGCCCATGACGGATGACCGCGAGCAGCTTCGTCAGCAGAAGAAGAAGGATGAGGAGCGTGAGAGGCGAGAGAGAGGCGAGGCAGCCACAAAGACCAACCGCCCCGGACGGGACGCAAGCCGGAGTCGGCCAGTCCGATTCAACGAGGCCGATGAGACGAGTAGTGCGGCACCCAACACGGGCGTCAAGCGTCGCAACACAGAAAACAGAGCAGCCCCAGACAGCGAGATGCGACCGACGAGGCCGCAGACGAGCCGCAAGAGCGTTGATCTCGACAAGGCCATGATCGTATGCACCAAGAACTCCAACAAGATCCTCCAGCGTTTGAAGCTACACTACATGAGGACACGAGATGCCGAGATGGCCATGTCTTTCTTGTACGGGACGAATATGGATGGTGAGTGGGTCTCAGAGTGGTAGTCTTACTGAGTACTGACATGTCTAGATGTACAGATCAGCTTTGACTACAACGGTCTTCCTCGGGATATAGTGTGGAAAGAGTTCACCAGGAACTTTGGAAGAGACGCCTCGTCAAACCTCAAGTTCGACCGGGTCCTGCAATACGTGGCGTTCCCACGCGTTCAAGTCCGGTCAAAGGGTCGACTCTCGGACCTCAAGCAGAGCCAATCGCAGCAGGGAGCCAATGGCCGTCAAGACATGAAGTACTTTTTCGACTGGCTCTACGAAAAGGGCGTGCGGCATATTATCAAGCTGTCGGTCGATGACTCTGGAGCCTCAGGTCAGAAAGTCCATGGCGATCAGGCTATCCAGCAGGCCTTGGAGAGGTTTGTAGTGGAGCAGCTCGACTGGCAGAAGACGGACCTGGACCCGGAAACGATCCTACATGTCAGCAGCAAGGTCTCGTCGGAGGAGAGTGACTCTGAGGCTGTCCCGGATAGGCAGCTGAAGAGGCTCTCGCTGAGGTGGAGTGGCAGTAATGCTGTGCTTAGGGCCTGGAGCGAGCCGGATGCCTTGCCGCTGCTGCCTCATCTTGAACAAGTAACAGTAATCCAACCGCCTTCTCACAAGGTACGTCTTCAGAAACGCGTCATTGTGGTTGGGCTAACAGTAGACAAAGGCCTACGACAGCCCAGAGTGGATCAGGAAAAAGGTCAAAGACTTCGAGACCAGACTCAATGAGAGCCGGAGAGTCATTCGTGAGGGCAAGGTCATGGATTCTGATAGTAACGTAGCCGGCGACGACTCACTGTTTGGTCATGTCGAGGTCATCACCGTCGATTCCGGCACCAGCGACGAGGTCCAGGTGACGGCCAACGACACGCCTCACATGGCCACTTCAGCTCCAGGAAAGGGCGTCAACGCGCATCGATGGCTCAACTCAACCGCCAGATTCGCTGGCGTCATGTCTCCCTTCTGGAAGAAGACGGTCGACGAGTTCTTGGAGCTGCGGCAGAACCGAGGAACAACAGAGGGAGTCGAGGACGATGTGGTTCTGGCTCTTATCGATGATGGCGTGGACAAGTTTGACACTGCCTTGTCGAACCAGGTCCTCGAGGGAAAGAGCTTTGACTTTCATGATGAAAAGGTCCGGCCGCCGTACCTGTCGGCCAAGGGCCATGGCACGGTCATGGCCAGCATGATACTGCGGGTTTGTCCGATGGTCAAGGTCTATCCGATCCGCATGAAGACGTACGACAATCCAAATGGGAAGAGCAATATCGACGCAAACTACGCGGCGCAGGTAGGATCCAGTATTCAAAGTCATATCAGAGACTAACGTTTGTAGGCCATCCAAGCAGCTCTTGACAAGAAGGCGACCATCATTTCCATGTCGTGGACACTCCCAATGATTAAGGGTAAAGACGCGGCAAAAGAGAGATGTGAGTTTCTTTATATGTGTAATAGTGCAACTGCCAATATGTCTAGTGCATTCCGTCCTACAAAAGGCCGTCGACAGTAAAGTCCTCATGTTCTGCTCCGCCCCAGACGAAGGCAAATTCACCGAGCTCGACTACCCAAGCGGTCCCTGGCGAGACCACTTCTTCCGCATCGGCGCCGCTCGCGCCGACGGCACCGTCTTCCGATGGACCCCCGAAGATGGGATCACCTATGTATTTCCCGGCGTCGACGTTGTCCAAGACCAGGTCCGGAGCAGTTCTCCCCAGACACTGCTGGCGAATGGCGTCACGGACCGCGTCAAGGACTTCAAGTTCGAGACGGGGTCCAGCGTCGCGACGGCCCTCGGCGCAGGCCTCGCCGCCATGATCATATACTGCGTCAAGGCTAGCATCCTTGCTGTCAAGACGGCCAACCAGAACAAGGCTGCCATCAGCCCGATCCCCGACGACAGGGCCATTCTGGTCGCGGACCCGGATGCGATGAGGCGCGCTTTCACACACCTCGGTGCCTTGACGCCGAACCGCTTTATCCAGGTCTGGGACGAGCTGGACAAGGTGAGCGGGGTGTTGGAGAGATGGGGGCAGGGGTCGAGTCAGGAGGCGAATCTCAACTGCACGAGAGAGTTTATGGAGTTTGGGCTGAAGCTTGCAAGTTCAGTCAAGCAGTAGTTCTACCTAATATTAGTATATCTTATAAAATCCTATAATAATATAATAGAGATACTATCTATAAAGCTAACTACTCTAAAATACTCTACTATTTCCTAAGTTCTCCTAAACTACTTGTTATGCTTACCTTGGATAACTCACTTCTCTACTACTCCCGCATACCTAAGGAGATCGCTTTTCCGGTCCCCATAATCTCGTTTTCCGACCCCACTGATCCCCGGATCTTGGGTCAGAGCATTAAGCTTATTGCCCGGCCCAGCACCTCGCTTAATTCTAATTAACCAGCTTATTTTAACGCACACGAAGAAACAAGACCCCATCACTCAGGGATAGTGGTTCACAGTTCTAGCAGCCAGCCTGGACACTTGCGTAGGCTCGGGAACTGCAGGCCGAAACCCGCGAGGTCAAGCCAACAGCCAAAGAGCACCTTCCCCCGCACTCTAGAGTAACCCCAGGATATCAACCCCAGCTACAACACGTCAGAGGGCGAAGATCCATCCTGTTCGGGAATATGAGGATCGGTTCTGATCTTGACTGGCGCGTCGTAGCAGTCTTTGGAAGCGCGCGAATTAAATCCTACCGTATATCAATACCCGGACTAGAGAGGCCATAGACTTTACTTCTCCGCTCGCACTTGATGCCACGTCCTTGCTTCCTACATCTACACGCGCCTCAACAAGTCTTGTCCATTAACAGACCCCCAAGAATCATCATGGCAGATATCAAGCACGAAGAAGAGTTTGTTAATGATGCAGATCTCCAAGGAGAAAAGCAGCTAGATCCATCGCAAGTTGCAGAGCTCACCGAGGCCGAAAAGATAATAGAGAAGCAGCTCGTCCGGAGGATCGACTGGGTCATCCTGCCCATTATCATCGCCGTTTACCTTCTCAACTGGATCGACAGGTATGTCCAGGCTATAGACCAGGATATATACTAAACGTCTGTAGGAACAACTACGCCTCTGCCCGTCTCGCTGGGTTGGAAGAAGACCTGAACCTCACGCTGACACAGTACCAAACCGGTCTGTCGATCCTCTTCGTGGGCTACATCCTAGGGCAGATCCCCTCGAATCTCGTTCTGAACTGGTTTGGCCGACCATCATGGTATCTTGGCTTCTTCACAATTGCATGGGGCCTCGTCTCTGGCCTGACTGCCCTTGTGCAGAATTTCGCGGGCATTGTCGTCTGCAGGTTCATCCTTGGTTTTGTTGGCATGTTTCAGAGAAAGGAACGGTTTTCCCAGGCTAACGTAACCTCAGAGGCTCCATTCTTCCCTGGTGTGCTATTCTACCTTTCTGTACGACTCCTACAAGACTGACTCGGTTGACTTGCTGACCTTGGAAGAAATGGTACACGAAGAAAGAGATGAACCTCCGTATGAGCATCTTTTACTCGGGCGCCCTTATCGCTGGGGCATTCGGCAATTTGATCGCCGCCGGCATCCTGGACGGTCTTGGTGGCGTTCGAGGCATGTCAGCTTGGAGATGGCTGTACATTATTGAAGGATCCAGTAAGTGCTAGAGGAACACTTACTAGAAGAGGGTGATTGACTGTTTAGTTACTGTCGCTGCTGGAGCTGTAGTCTGCTTCTTCCTGCCCGACTTTCCCCACAACTGGCGAGCCCTGAGCCCTGAGATGCAACACGTCGGTGAGCAGCACTTCAAGTCGATACTATCAACTATCTAACGAAACAGCAAACCGTCGTCTTGCCCTTGAAGCAGCCGAAGTCGATACCGACGAGGAGGACGTATCGTCACAGCTAAAAGGTCTGAAACTCTGCGTTACGGACCCTAAAGTATGGATCTTCACCGGGATATACATGGGCCTCACGGGCGCCCAAGGATTCGGCTACTACTTTCCGACGCTTGCAAGATCTCTTGGCCACAGCAAGTTTATCTCCCTGGTGCTCGTCGCGCCTCCGCACATCTTCATCACCGTCTGGAGCTACATCCACGGCATTGTCAGCGACCGGTTCACAACTCGCTACTGGTTCTGCATGTATCCCGTTGTGGTTGCCATCATCGGATTCAGCGTGTTCATGGCCACGGACGTCTTTGGGCCAAAGTACGTGACGTTCTTCTTCATGATGTTTCTGATGAACATCAACGGAACGCTGTTCAGCTGGATCGCTGGTGTTATTTCTAGGCCTCCGGCTAAGCGTGCAGCCGCCTATGCGCTCATCAACTCGCTCGGAAACTCTGTCAGCATCTGGACTCCGTATACATATTTGGACAAAGAGTCTCCGTACTTTTATACTGGAATTAGTATCTGCATTGGCCTGATTGCCACGGCGGCGGGGCTGATGACTCTGCTGCGGTTCATGCTTGTCCGGGAGAATAAGAAGTTGGCAAGACTTGAGAATGAGAATATTAGTCTGACGCAAAGGGAGCTGGCAAAGCTTGAAAGGACAGCCCAAGTGGAGGGGATTAGTCTGGCGGAGGCTAGAGCACTCCAGAAGGGGTTTAGGTATACCATCTGATTCAGTGGACTGCAGTGGTGGAATGCCTAGATCTCTGGGATCTAATCAGGGAAGCCGAAACTTGGCACTCCAAGATGTCGCGTTGTTATACAGAACGAAGCGTGATCCTTCACCCGATTGGACAGAAAGAAAACGGCCCGATAATTACAACCAAGGCTCTTCACGGCGACCAGTAACATACTCAATCTGGTCAAGAGCAGGGGGTTAAAGGACCGATATGACCCGTTGGACTAAACCCAGCCAAGCAGCTTGGATGCGGGGGACACACCACGCGCTCTCTACCCCAGAAACGGGAGTATTAATTGCTGGGAGCTCACGGGACGGCGGCAATAAGTTATCACATGTCCTCGGCGGTTGACAGGGTACCTGATGCTACTGGGTTTGGTTGGCTACAGAATGATAAATAGCGGTGGTCCTCTCTGCCCCTGGGCATAACCCATCTTTCTATTCACACATTTCCACTCCAGCCCGTCATCCTAGCCATGCTGAAGCAACTCCTCGGTGGCCTGGCAGCCATCGTCCTATGGCAGGGAACAGTCGAAGCGACGCCTGCACCTGGCAATTCCGATCTCAATCGCTTCATCGCCAGACAGAGTCAAATCTCCATCCAAGGAGTCCTGGCCAACATTGGCTCCGACGGGAAGAGAGCAAAGGGAGCTGCACCTGGTGCCGTCGTGGCAAGTCCATCAACTTCAGATCCAGATTGTAAGTTTATCAATACTATCATAGAATGGTTCCTGACTGGCTTAGACTGGTACACGTGGACTCGAGACTCTGCCCTGACGTACAAGGTCCTCATTGAGCGATTTATCCACGGCGACAAGTCCCTCCAGCGAAAGATTGAAGAATACGTCTCTGCACAAGCTGTCCTCCAGGGACTATCGAACCCATCCGGCAGTCCGGACTCTGGCGGCCTCGGCGAGCCAAAGTTCCACGTGAATCTGACAGAATTCACTGGTTCCTGGGGTCGTCCGCAGCGCGACGGTCCTCCCCTGAGGGCCACAGCTCTTACTCTTTACGCCAATTGGCTGGTTTCCCATGGAGATCGGGCGAGAGCCATCAAAAGGGTGTGGCCCGTCATTGAGAAGGATCTTGCGTATACCGTGCGGTTCTGGAACCGCACGGGATTCGACCTGTGGGAAGAGATCAACGGCTCTTCGTTCTTTACGCTCTCGGCTTCACATCGTGCTCTTGTTGAAGGAGCGGCTCTTGCAAAAACTCTGGGGAAATCGTGTCCAGACTGTGCAGTCAGTGCGCCTCGGATTCTGTGCTTTTTGCAGAGTTTCTGGGTTTCTGGCTACATCGACTCAAACATCAATGTCAGGGATGGCCGAACTGGAAAGGACGCCAACTCGATTCTATCTTCTATCCACACCTTTGATCCTAATGCTAAATGCACCGACTCTACATTTCAGCCCTGCTCGGCGAGGGCCCTTGCGAACCACAAGGCTGTGGTTGACTCGTTCAGGAGTATCTACGGGGTAAACAAGGGTCGACGTCGGGGACAAGCTGCTGCTGTTGGAAGATACACCGAGGATGTGTACTATGATGGGAATCCATGGTACCTGACTACTCTTGCGGCGGCCGAGCAGCTGTACTCTGCCATCTACCAGTGGGAGAAGCAGGGGAGAGTTGCGGTCAACCGAGTATCGCTGCCGTTCTTCCAGGACCTTGTGCCGAGCATCTCTACCGGGACCTACAGCAAGAACAGCAGGACTTTCAAGGCCATCATCAAGGCTGTTCACTCATATGCGGATGGCTTTGTAGATGTGGTCCGAAGCTATACCCCCCGGGACGGCTCATTGGCGGAGCAGTTCGACAAGACCGAGGGATCTCCCAAGTCGGCTGTCCATCTGACTTGGTCTTATGCGTCCTTCCTTGGGGCCTCTGAGCGTCGATTCGGGATAGTCTCTCCATCGTGGGGAGAGAGCCGTGCCAACACGGTGCCACCTGTCTGTGAGGGAGCTCCCGCTTGTGATTCCACCATGTCATTCAGCGTCGGGAATGTACACGTGGCGGATGAGAGTGTATTTGTGGTTGGATCCGTCACCGAACTTGCCAACTGGTCTCCTGAAGATGGAATTCCCCTGAAGCTTTCCGGTGGTGTGTGGACGGCAGAGATCAAGATGCCGTCCGACACCATCTTTGAGTACAAGTATATCAAGAAGACGAGTGATGGCAAGGTTACCTGGGAGAGTGACCCGAACCGCAGGGCGACGTCGTCGACTGAATGTGGAAGCAGTGGTATTCTTAACGACGAGTGGCGCTAGAGTCGGAGGAATAGATAATAACCACTCTATCCCAAGCTGTGGATATCTGCTAGCTGAGGAGGGTGGGTCCGGCGAGCTGACTCACTCGTCAACCAGGGCAACTACTGACCATAGCGGTAATTTCTTCCATCTTTCTATATAACCCTCCCTTCCAGCTCGCATCAGTCGTAACCACCAGCCTTTAACCATGGACTCACTCCCGGATGAGCTGATGACCAACATCATCTCCCACGCCTCAGCCCACGATCTGACTCGCCTCTCTCTCACCTGTAAAAGACTCAACCGCCTTGCAGAACCCCAGCTATGGACCAATCTCGAGTTCCACCACCCCAGTTTTCACAAGTACCTGCAGGCCAAGCACCCGCCGCCCCTGATGTCCGCATCCCGTCGGTTCTACCATGCGCCGAAGCAGTACTCGCCAGTGTTTAAAGCGGACAAGTTCTTCAGGATGCTCGAGGCCCAGGACGTGCACCGGCTGAAGGACCTCTGCGCGCGGGTCAAGTCTCTGTGCACTGCTGTTCGGTCCCCGATCGATATCTGGCGGTTTCTCCCGTATTTCACAGACGTCGAGGCTCTTGAGCTACATGGCGACTTTTGGTACTCCGACGAGGATCAGCGCACATCTTTTGATGTATCAGCCCCCTTGTGCCGACTCCGCTTTGCAAAGCTCGTTGGAAATATACCGCGTGCTGTTGCGACGTGGATTCTACAGTCGAGCGAAAACCTCGAGAGACTCGAACTAGGAATGGTTGACGAAGGCATACCATCCAAGGCGACCATAGATGACGACTTTTCGCGTCTACCGGAGGATGTCTACCACCCGGATGAGTGGCCGACTTATGGGAGATTGTCAGGATGGGCTGCCATACCACGACCCCTAGGAGGTTTCTTGCCTCTTGACGACAATGGCGGATGTTCATTAGCGCTGCCACGACTACGGCATTTATCTCTCTGTCAACCTTCCCAAGGTGATCTCTCTTCAAGAATGGTCAGCTACTTTTGGTCTACAAGCGCAGAGGTGGTCGCCCATGCGACCTGGGAGCAGATCCTCCTGGCTTCGAGCCGGACACTCGAGACATTGGTTTTGGAGCAGCGCATTGGCCTGGAACACGGTGACGGAGCATGCGGAGACTCGGAATACTTTATCAAAGATGATGACGACGGTCTTGGAAGCAAACGGTTGATGGGCCTTGTCGAGAAAGTCATGACAGAGCAGACTTTCCCTGCGTTGAGGCGCGTATATCTGAGGGGAACCGTCGTCGGGTCGGATGCTCGCGGGACGCCGATAGGGGATGTGCCCGGTGGTCGTTTCATGCGATTCCTTGAGAGCATTAATGTTAAATGCGAGGCTAGACTTGGCGAGGCGTGCTGGTTCGATGGCGAGTCTGGGGAATCGTGCTGGGCGAATTGGGAAGCGAGTCATTATGGTGAGGATGAGGATGAGGACGAGGATGAGGACGAGGACGAGCTTTTAGCTAGTATATAGCCAAATAGTCTTCAAAAACTATCAAATTATGAGTCTTTGCCGCTTAGAGCAGGGAAAATCCAACCATGAGCTGACAAGTAATGCCTGGCTGTATGCATGCACTGCGCCACTCATCAGCATCACGAGGTTTTGCCTTAAATAAGTTACATGTTTTCTTCATCTCTACACATCATCTGTCAAATATCGCATTGATCCTCACCCTACAACAGAACCATGACTCTACAGTCCTCCTCGCAATCAGCCTGGCCGCTGTACACGGGCCTCGAGATCCACGGCCGCCAGTTCAGACTCCTAGAGATCATTTCGACAGAACCTTGCATCGTGTGCAAGCTTGAGGTTGCAGAGCTAGGAAAAGACCAGCACTTTCACGCCCTGTCGTATGTCTGGGGCGACCCTGAGCAGACCGACACCGTCATTGTGAATGGCAACATCATTCAAGTCACCAGGAATTTGGCAGACGCCTTGAGGCATGCTCCAGGGCATTTAAAAGGGAGATCCCTCATCTGGGCAGACGCCATCTGCATCAACCAGAGAGATGGCGACGAAAAGAGACATCAAGTCCCGTTGATGAAGGACATTTATTCTCTGGCAGATGTCGTCATGTGTTGGCTGGGGCCAGGTGATGACCACGTTTTCAAGGCAATGGACTGCGTTAATCTCATAGCCCGCGAGCGCACTTCCAGGAGCTCCGACAGCGGTGAAGTGGAAACTAAACTTGGTGAAGTAGCTAGAGAACTGCGTCCTAAAGTTACAAGGTTTTACCATCTTCTTAACCAGCTATTGGGGGAACTCGATGTCCCAGAAAGCGGCAAGTTGATGAGAGTCGAGAAGGCATCGCCAACAGACAGCATACGGAGGACTGTCGCATGCATCTCCAATATCCTGGACGACCCAGACCAGATAAGACCCAGCCACATATCCTGGACCAGGCACCTAAAGACATCCTGCATCGTGGCCATGGCATGCCTCTCATCCTGGAAGGAGATGTATAGTGGTACTTCCGAAGCAGCACCTGCTCCAGTGCCAAAAGACACCGTTGAAGAATTCCGAACGGGCACCAACCTTGACAGCTTCAGGAGGGACCTCGAAGAGAGTGTGTTGGACCTCCGTGACCATATCACACGGCTAGAAGAGGAGGTTATCTATGTGGGAAGCACTCTGAGTCTAGAATGGCTGACACAATACCGTTTCATCTACGAACCAGTTGATTTCCACGAGACCGGGCTGTGCAGCATGGTCAACATGCTATTACTCCCATACTGGAGACGAGTGTGGACATTCCAAGAGATCGTCCTCGGCACTCGACCAGTATTCGCCTGCGGAGATCGGTCTATATCCTGGGAATCCCTCGAATCCGTTCTATCCTGGGCAGAATGGTTTGCCGATGCCCATCCAGAGCAGAGGCCAGACTTTATACCTCATCGAACATGGCTGCTTTTGAACGGACTATTAGTCGAGGGCTTTTCAAGTCTGAGACACGTCGCTCAGGCCAGAGCAAGTATCCGCAACTTGAGAGGGATGAATACCACCGCGGGAGTCCGTATTGCAGATGATAGGGCTGGCACAGCGAGGGATTGCTGGGGAAATTCGTGCACTCTCACGGCTACGGACCCGAGGGATCACTTTTACGGGTTCCTGGGACTCGGCACGTTGAATCTGGTGCCGGAGTATGGGACCAAGTCAGTGGGGCAAGTCTCCGTCGACTTTATGGTTGCGTACATGGATGATTACCGACGACATGCGTCAAACAAGATTGGAGGTGAACTTCAGCCCCTGCAGCAGGCCGGTATCGGTAACGGATGGTTCTTGTTCCCAGATACTCCGTCTTGGGCACCTAATTATCCCGGTCTAGCACGTGTCAGGAACGACGGCAGGAACACCTTTGGGACTCCGATATTTGTTCATCACAGGACCGTGTTTGGGCATGAACTCTTTGACGGGTTTCCCAAGGCCGAGGTCGTGGGATTGAGAATGCTGGTTCCGGCTATCAAACTCGACGAAATAACATCAATCGGGCCTTCAAGACACGAGTATGCCAATCTTTCCAGCGATGGGATTTCAGAACATGCCGTGTCATGGGCCCTGGATTTTGTCATGGGCAGGGACAAGTACGTGACGGGATCACACCCCCTGGAAGCATTGTACAGTGCACTGCTGTATGATGCGGTCTGGGAGTTTGAACAGAGAGAAGAATCAGTATATCAGAAGATGCCGTACCAAGGCCAAGTTGGCTTGGCTCATGTCTTGGCCTCTTGCTTGCGCAAGTATGCAACTGGCACGCGGCTTTGGGAAGAAAGGGTCTCCTACTCGAAGCAAGTTCTCAACGGCAAACATGTAAGACTTCCCTGACTCAAATGACAGTGTACTAATCTTGTCAAGGTATCACCTTCTGAACACGAGCAGAGTATACAAGAAATCTCGAGAAATTGCAGATATCAGAGACAGCGCCTGGCAGAGACACACCATGGATACATTGGGGTCTTCCCTTTGAATATAGCTCCAGGAGACGTCGTGTGTATGTTGAACGGGGCCTGTCAACCTGCAGTGCTCAGAAGAGCGGGAGATGGCTACTATCTCGTTGGCATGTGTTTTGTCAGGGGTCTTATGAGTCTGGGTGAGATTCGAGAGTTTACTAGAGACAAGGGAATAACGGCCGAGGCTATTGAGATATCCTGAACACACCAAGTTGTATTATTAGAATTCCAGATGTCTTAGATTGCCACCAGAGTCGGCAGGGTCGGTAGGGCTCCTCCATATGCGTCAGCCATCAAATGTTCAAAGGACGGTACGACTCCCACTGCTGTTCATCCAAGGCATCAGTCAATGCCTCCTCATCCACGACCAGTCCATCACCCACCAACTCCTCGAGCAGATTCCCATTCTCGTCATCACTCAGTGTCATGCGCAGCTTCTCCTTGTTCACCGGCATCTGAATTCCCTGCGCCCACTTGAAGTAGTTGTCCCTATCCCAGAGGGCCTTGACCCGCCGCAGCTCCTGGTGGTTATTCCCGTAGTACGACTTTTCGTGGGCGTCGGCCTTGAGCGAGCCGTCGGGGAAGTTGACAAAGGTGGCTCCCTGGACCATGCCAAAGGGGCTCAGCTTTGGCTTCATCCGGTTGAGTAACCCCCGCATGTTCATCTCGAGCCACTTTTCGTCCCACTGGATCATGACGTAGGCGTTGTACACGCAGCCGCGCCAGCGAAACGCCGTGTCCTTTCTCTGCTTGTTGTCGTTGGCGGCTCCCCCCGAGTGGATAAAGGTTACCTGCAAGAGAGCGGATTCGCCGGCAAACTGCTCATGAAAGGCCTTCATCTCGTCGCGGATCACCTTTTTGATGCCCTCGATGGTCTTGCGTTCGTTCTTGAACACGAAGGAAGTGTAGATCTGGTAGGATCTGTTACTGGGGAAGGACTTTTTAGTCTCTTCGATCCACTGCGCGGCGAGGGGCTCGTGGAGAAAACGGGACGACTTTTCCTGTAGTGACCGCCGGATGAGCTGCTTCTTCAGCTCTGCGTGCTCTGCTGGGGGGTCGATCTTGGGTAGTGTCCAGCTGTTGATCTCCTTGTCAAAGTCTGGACGACCGCCGTTGTAGTAGATCAAGAACCGGACTGTGAGATCACTCTTAGTATTGGACAGATCGCACAGCCAGCTGCTGTCGAGAGTCATCTCGTTTAAATCTCGTTTAACCACTTCCTAGTGTAGAAGCCATTCATGGTGGTCATGAACCCGTACATGACTTTATCGGCGCGGTCGGGGAACCATGTATACCGCCCAGCCACGACGAGGTCGCTCCTCAGCTTCTGCACCGCCAGCTTCATCTCGACCACGACGCCAAATTTGCCTCCGCCTGCGCCGCGGAGGGCCTAGAAGAGCTTGCCGTTGTTCGACTTTGGGTCATCCTCCTCCGAGACGGTCACCTCGTTGCCGTCTGCGGTGACGACGGTGAACTCCTTGACCGTGTCGCAGCCCATGCCGAAGCTCCTCGTGAAGGGATAAGCCACCTCCCAGCATGAATCCACTGACGCCCACCGTAGGACATCGTCCGCCATTCACGACATAGCCGCCAATGTGCTTGCTGGCTAGTTTCTTGTACACGTGGAACCACAGCGCGCCGCCCTTGACCGTGACGGTCTGCGACTCCATATCGAGATTGACCTCGTTCATCATGCCAAGCTCCATCAAGATGCCGATGTTTGCGGTCGACCCCCCCGCGTAGGAGTGTCCGCCGTTCTTGATGGTGATGGGAATCCTGCGGGGCTTGGCGATGCGGATAATGTCCCGCACGTCGCAGGCGCACTTGGGCTGGACGACGCAGGGGGGCTTGAGAAGCGGTAGATGAGGTTGGCTGTTGCGATGTACCGCTCGTAGTCGTCCTCGCCGGGTTCGTATACGGGGATCTTCTTGGCCTTGAAGAGCTTGATGGTCTCTTGAATGTTTGTGTCCGAGTAGGGGATCACCTCGGGAGCGATGGGGGCTTGGGTGGACATGTTGAGGAACTGCGGGTGGGTGAATAGAGGATGCGGAAATTATAGGCGTGGGTTGTGGGCAGAGATGGTTTAAGGAAGCCGTGAAGATGGAAATGGTGAGATGAGTTTGCATGCGCCCTTATATGGTTGAGGTCATAACCAACAAATACATCTCCGAGGCCGTCTTTACGTGTGGACTTTGCCAAGATGATACTGATGATTGCCCAGCTGCGAGTGCACATCATGTATGTCTCACCGATTTGAGTTCTCTCATAGCCCTTGGCCATCCAGTACCAGCTCCCCGCCAGGACCAGTTCTTGGCAGCACCTCGCTTGGCGTTCTCACAGAGCCACTTCAGCTACGCCTCTGAGAGATCGCTGACGCCAACGTCTTGTTTCGGGGATCCCGAGTCTCTCATAGTATAGCCCGCCACTCTATGTGCAGACAGTTGAAAACCCCTGCTCAACACCATCAGATCATACTTGCGGTCTGTCCAAGAGGCGGGGTGCATATGCAGTGGTAGGTGCCGAGCCGTAGGAACCGGAGCGGGGAACTCGGTCTCGTTCAATGGCACAAATCGCTAACGGTTTTTCTGGGCTAGGACCTGTGTTGGTATTGAGCTATAATATCGAAATGGAGGCAAAAAAACGTCTTCTTGCATTGCGGAAGCAACCTGCCCTTGCCGGCATCCATTAGCACTAAGTCCAAGCCAGGAGTGATGAGAGAAGGAGACCATGACTGCACTGCAACGAGCTAGGCAAAGTTGATGCATTCTCTTCTGCAAGGGAGAATAGCGAGAAGTAGCGGTTACCTTTGTCACTCAGGTCAGGTGAAGGAGGCAGCAGTCTATTGATTCATGCGTCTTAGCTGCAGCCGGTCAGATGACAGAATGGGCCACTCTTTACCATCTTCCGGCGTAGCTGCACCGATCAAGATATGCAGAAATTGTGACAAGGTCGAGCGGCTGTAGTTTTCTCTTTTCGCCTGGTCTAGGTTTTCATTAAGCTGTAATATTAGGTTTAAATACCGAATTAGAGGAAAAGAATTATCTTCTTCTTAGGTATATTATAGAATCAATCTGCCCCTGACGGGACAAATTAGCCTTTCAAGTCGTAGTCAAATTGTGCTATCGGAGTAAATAACTCGGCTGGAACGCCCCAGCACCAACGTCATGGCCTATTTGCCCTAGCTAATCCAGTCAGACTTCCTGCGTCTTGTATCGTTAATACCTTGAGCCACTCGTGCTATAACCCCTTTTGCTTCTCAGGTTTATATCGAATTAACTTATACAGAGTTAAATCTAAAGCTTGTGCGGCCTAACGCATTCCCCCAGGACATAAGCCTCCTTCTCCATCTCGATCTAAAACCGGTTAGAGAAGCGCACCAGAGAGTGGCCTTATAGGTTTAAACACGCCGTCGAGCAGAGGGGCCGTAAAGCGAGAGATGCAGGAGGCAAAACTTAATCCTGGATTGCGGTAGAGTATGGACTTCAATGTACGGGATGATATGCTGGTTTATCATCGGTTGGTGAGCAAGTCGCATGACACGAGAGGCGAGCTGTGATGAAAAACTTGACCTGGATCTAAATGAAGCGGTGTACAAAACCCAAGTTATAACTAGATTCTTTACGCGGATGGTCTGCAAACCTACTAATTAGCCTCGACTAAGACCATACTTTGCCAGGTAAGCAAACCAACCTATAGGAAAAAGAGCTGTGTTGGTATTGGGATATAGTATCGAAATGAGGTAAAAAATACTATGCTCTTTGCACTGTGGAAGCAGCCTGCCCTTGACGGGACAAGTTGGCACCGTTAGATCCTGCAGTATAGACGTTAAAAAGCTTGCCCAGTGGAAGGGCTATAAGAGACTTGCCCACCAGCCGATCCTGGCCATCCATCTCACCCAGCCTTACAGAGTCCCTCTACCAACCATAGCCCATACAGAAATGGACGTCTTCTCTGATCTGCCGCCCGAGATCCGGACGGAAATCATCATCAATGTCGAGTCCCGGACCAGCATCACGCAGCTGATCCGAGCATCTCCAGCAATGCTCGCGCAGTACACCACGAGCAGGAGCACCATTCAGCGGGACATCCTCGCCCGCCTCCTCTCTGGGGATAACGATAAAGGAGATCTTGCACAAGACGCGCTGGCAATCCTCCATTTCCCCCCTACAGACGGCCATCCTTCCATACCTGCGATTCATCAACATCTCAGGCTGTGGGATGCCCATGCACTGCCCAACCCCCTTTCGCAAACAGACCCTGGCACGACCCACGAACTCTACGAGCTACTGTCCCACATGGTCGTCTTCATTGAGGACTACATCTCAAAGGCTGTAGACCCGTTCCCGCCCCGGGCATACATTGGCCTCCCGGATCTCGCGTTTGGCCAGATTGGCGTGCACTTCAAGGGCCAGTTGGTGGACGTGAAGCCACTCTCTTTTATTGACCTGACCCCATCGGAACGCCATCGCTTCCTGCAAGGCTTTGTGAGGTACCAGTTGATCTGCAAGATTTACTACCCCCAAGTCTGGGAGCAGCGGCCGATCTCTTTCTCAAACCTGATCAAGGCAGCGCACAATAAGCTTGTTTATACCGACTTTAGGACATTGTATTCTATCCATGAATACTACAAGGGCCTGTACGGTGCCATCTTTGCGCACTGCCAAGATTCCTGGCTCCCGGATCGGCCAGTCCAGGGTGAAGCCGACTCCCTGTCCAACCCTTGGGACCACCCACTCCTCTCTTCCGGCAAGCACGGATTACTATATCCCGATAACCTGCTCCTCGGCGCCGAGGACTACCTCGAGACTATCCAGGAACTTCTTGGCTGTCTGCCGGATAGCCTGCCCTGTCTTGGGCTGGACCTCGTCACCTGCCTCATCATATCTCTTGGCAAAGATCCAGATTATGGCCGGCACGTGAACCGCTGGATCACCAACTTTTCATCACTGCCACAGTGCTTCAACGACCCTTGGATCTGGAAAGGCCGCCTCTTCCCATGTCGCTATCAGCCACATGCTTATGACGCACACATCTACCATCGGGGACTGCCGCGGGAGAGCAAGCATAGACCTCCCATGAGGTCAACCGTCTGGGGGCCATCCGATGACAACTTGTACGACGACGAGGAAGAAAAGAACCGCCAGATCAACCTGCACAGGCTCCAGCTGAGGATATACCGTCAGAGGGCATGGGCCTTGTTCGACGACACGAGGCTGTACCCCGATGTCGAGCGTCACTTTCCCACGATGGACGACCTCGACGAGCGAGATGACATGGCCAGCAAGACACCGGGTCTGACTTCTTACAAACGAAATACAAGAAGGACACAGCAGTGGCAGGGCTTTTGCTCTGGGCGAGGCCCGGCACGTCCTCTGAACAAGCCAGGGGGGAAGAGCAGTCAGAAGGCCGAGGTAGTGGGGGAGTATCGCTTCTTCGAAGAGATGGTGCCTGCAAAGATGCCTACATTCTGGCGCCGAGGTGTCGACTTGGTTCATGAGGGTGATAGAATAGGGATTAGGGCGGATCAGAGGGATCTCGAGGAGCATGTGCGTAGTCGTTGTTAGTCCAGGTTGCTGTGTTGGTATTGGGATATAACTTCTGTAGTCCGCTTGCTAGAATTGACTCGGCCTATTTCCTAAAAATAGGGACCAGTCCATGCGCATCTATAACCGCTGATCGAACCGCCTTGTTTCGACTGCTGGGAGTCTCCGAGGCCACGGTTGGCCAAGCAACAGCTTCGATTTCTTATATTCATTCGTCAGATCACTAATCGAGTAATACGGGACGACTTCACTCAACACAAGATCGTTCAGAAGTTTACATCATGGTATGTGTTGACTGAACAGCAACAGAATAAGTCTAGATTTATGTCGACCCGGAGGGAGCACGTAGAGAACAGACCCGTTAGTCCATCACTCCAGGGCCGGCACGGTAGATGAGCAGTGCTTGGGTTATCTGGGACCCCTAATATACACATCAACCACGCCAACCACCCTCATGATCTCCCACGCCCTGAGCTAGGATTGGCTGAGAAACAGCTCATATTCGTAGCTGGAGAAGAGGAACGGGGCCACGCCCTTGAGGTCATTCTCGAACAACGGCATACTAGCATAGTACTACCAACTGTCAGTCATAGCTCTAGAGAGTTCATGGGTAGCTCACCTCAAAGGTCCCGTTGGAGCTCAAGCTCCCTGTCTGGACAGTCCATTCCAGGGCCAGGCCGCCATCTCGCGGACGCGGCTGGGCAAACGTCTCGGTCATCAACTTGTAGCCACCCATAGCCGCCCTGAGATACTTGTCGCCCTTGATGTATCCCTTGCGGAGCGACTTGAGGAGACCGTAGACAAACATGTTTGATCCGGAGCTCTCAATGTAGTTCCCAGATACACCCGCGAGTTCAGGATCCATGACGAGCCACCATCCCTTGGAGGACTTATCCTGAGCCGCAACGACAGCATCCGATACAGATCTGAGGTACTTGAGCAGACGAGCACGTCCCTTGTGTCCCTTGGGGAAGTAGTCCAGCGTGTCGACGAGAGCCATCATGTACCATCCTACGGCGCGGCCCCAGACGTGAGGAGCAGCGCCCGTAACGGGATCAGCCCAGACCTGCGTCTTTCCAGCGTCGAAGCCGTGAACGGGCAACCCCTTTGTACGCGGGTCGGATGTTGTCCCGGCGTCGATGAGATCAAACTGGAGAGCAATGTCGTCCCAGGCTGTGTTATTGTGACGCTCAAACTCGTGAGTCCAGCGGGCGTAGAACACATCCAGCATGTATATCCCGTCCAGCCACATCTGGTCAATGTATGTAGGATAGCGGTGGTAGAAGCCCCCGTCTGGGGTGCGGCCGGTGCGGTCAATCTGCTTCCTCATATGGGTGGCGGCCTTTTTGTAAATCTCGTCCCCAGTAGCATTAAACATGTCGAGGAAGGTGTGGCCGATGCGGATATCGTCGATAGAGTTGCTGTTGTTGTAGAACAGGACTTTGCCGTCGTGTGCAGGGTACAGGAGAATGTCTGCACCTCGCTTGACATAGTCAAAGTACTTGGAGTCTCGGGTTCGTTCATACGCGAGGAGAATACCCGAGTAGAACGCCGACACGGTGTAGGCGAGGGTGGGCTCCACGCCGTGTCTGATCTGGGAGTCGGCCATCCATGTGAGATACCGGGGCTTGCCCTCGAGACGGCCGGGCTTGATCTTTTCAGTGGGTTGAATGCTGAACCATCCTTTGGGGAGTGTCACGCCAGCAGCCAGTGCCGCTGTGGCCAGAGAGACAACTGATAAGATGGATGCCTTCATGATTGATGCTGACTGGATTGCTGCTGAACATGACCTTGTCGATGCTGTATCTACAGTTTAAATACTCGTGATGTGACCTCGGGACAGCAGTAGCCGAACTGGCATCTGGTGGCTTTTCCGTCCCTCGGCAGAAACACGCTATATCGCTCGTATGTTGTGGCCTGTCCGTGAGGGGATCGTCGGTCAAGCTCCAGACTTGGCAAGTCTGGGGAAGTGGAGAAGCGAATAAGCTTAGAATCTAATCGTCGAGGCCCACCGAATAGAGCATCTCTGGTGGTGGGAAATTCTCAATGCTACTCTGCGAGTAAAAGAGAGTGGTCATCTACATGCCGCCTTTTCCGCCTGTGCTTTTCCGAATGCCCGTCAGGCAAGACAGAGTAACCTAGGTACACTGAGCTGTCGACTGCGAGATTTACATGATCCTGACCATCAGCTCAGTTCCCAGGGATTGACGAATCATGATCCCAAAGCTTGTCACTAGGTATTCGGAAGAAAGCGGTCCACGAATCGGAGTGTTCACTGAGCTTAATCTATGTTCAATTGACTTTGGTTGGCAGTCATGCCGTCATTTCGGATAACGGCCAGATGAGTTCCGGGCCACCGTTCAAGAGCTGGGGTTGAGGGGAATGGGGTTTCTTGTTAATTCTGCGTGTTGTTGACTAGTCATTATCATCATTGTACATGACACCGATGTTCCAACCCAGGTTCATGGGGAAGAAGTCGGCAGACTAGGATCATGGTTACTATCTACCAACCGCTTCATTCCGACGGTCGTCATGACATACACTTCTAGTGACTGACACTGGTTCGGATCTGTTCCGGTGTAGGCCACCCCTGCGTGAATAGCATCGATCGGGATCTAACTGAAACTGCGGCAGAGATGCACCCATCTATCCGATGGACGCCACGCGATGAGGCCAGAGCACGATCAATGCGGGTCATGACTCTTCCGAGATTAAAGTGCTGATCACTTAGATCACAAACATAATATGGAGATAATCAAGTGCTGCTACATGACCAGCCGTGTCCACCCAGTCACTGATATCTTCCAGGGGTCAAAGTCTGCAACCTATCTTCTCGAAGTGTGGACCTCGTAGGTCACAGTTATCCCCTTGTCCCGCCCCTCCAGGTCCGCACGCTGACTCCTGCGAAAGTCTGGCCCCAGAATCTCCTCGTCGCTCTGGTTATCCGCACGCACGCGCTCACCACCTATAGCATAGGCCTTTGTAAAGGGGCCGCCAATGCCGAGCTTGCGCTCCGCCCTCGTGATCGAGTCCCCGCCATCGGAAGTATCCTCCTCCTTGGTGCCAGGGCCAGGCCGCAGCGTGCTCCCGCCAAAAGTCTTCAATGGGTAAGAACCGCCCTCGCTCTGTTCGCGATACTTGCTGGCGTCGCGGGACGTCCACTTGTCGAGGTAGCGCTTGTATAGGGGTCTGCAGACGGGGATGCCGATGCAGATCATGGTGACGGCGATCTCGGCGGCGGACCACACGATGAGACCGACGGTGTCCTCTGAGAGTGTGAGCAGTTGTCTTGGACAAGGTGAGGGAACATACTGAGGTAGTTGGCACTTGAAAGGGCGGGCACTTCGATGGTTCGCTTGATGCCACAGGCTCCAGCACTTTAAAGTTAGCAAGATTCACCAGATCTAGGACCCCTTACATGACTCCGAGACTAAGACTTGCGAGAATGACAATCTTTTCCCTAGAGTTCATCTGCAGACCCCATATGAACAGCCACGGGAAGATGGCATAGAAAAAGTCGACAACGACGCACAGAACTAGAAAGATTAGTCGGTCTCCGCATTAGACACAGGCAGACTCACTGCAGAGCAGCATAGACACGGGCGTCGAGTCAATGTGGCATCGTCCCGGGATGCGGCGGTCCCAGAGGTACTTTGGCGGCGTGCACTGCAGCCAAAAGACGAAGCAGACCGAGACGGACGCCGCCATCAGACAGCCCATGGATATCCATATGGCGACCCTGTGCCACTGGGCCTTGACGAGGCGGAGAAGGAACAGGCCGAGGGACCACTTTGCGACGGCCATGCCGATGACGGCGAACGTCTGGCCGATGGCCTCGAACAGGACTGCGTTGACGAGGTCATCGGGGATGGCAATGTCGGCCATGTTCTGGCCGAAGCCGTAGTGGGATGAGACGGTGGTGAATGTCGTGTAGAAGACGAGGAATCCCTTTGACGAGATGAGCAAGACTGGAGTTGACTGACGGGAATCCTTACAAAGGCTAGATTGTAGACGTGGTCGTCAACTCCGAATGACTTGACGACCCAGACACGGGTGTAGATGCGCAGCACCACAAAGATGAATGTGGCTGCAGTCAACGACCACATGACCGCAATGGCCCATGGTCCATCCCCTCCCATCGCCATAGTTGTCGGTTCAGGGATTTGTCAAGAGAGGATGTTGTGCATTTCAGAAAGGGAAGCGCGTTGGAACGAGATCGGCTGTGTCTGCTAGCAGCAGAACCATCGAGTGGGACGGGTGGAGGAATCGAGGTTTTCTACCAAAGCATGCTCCGAACAGGAGTTGTTAGATGCAACATTGGCTTGGGGGGAAGATGGCTCAGCTTGGACCAGGACGAAACGTCTGGCTGTCGATGGCGTGAATAGGGCCGATGATCCGGAGCCCGGAAGAAGAGAACGGCCAGTTATCTCTTCACACAGATGCAGTGTGATATTTGGGCAGGGTGACATGATTGTAACCCGTCTTGAGCCGTGTTGCTGCGTGGCTGGGACTGTCGAGTGTCGACATTGTTCACGGCCATGTCCGCTTCACTGCTTGAGTGGCCGTTGCAGATCGACGGCTGCGCCAACACGGCTAGGAAGCGGAGCCGCGACGACAACGGTCAGGCCTGACTGCAGGCCTTGTTTGACCCGCTGCGACGCTGCCGGGAGAGACCCGTTGGATCCGGGATCTACGTCGGCGGCACGGGGTTGGCTGGCCCGGGGGAGAATCCTTGCGCAGTAGAGGCGAAGAGAAGGGGTCAACCTGGCAGACTACCAACAGACGAGGTCATCCCTGCCTTGGGACGCGGGTAGTCCCGTCATGAAGGCATCTCTGCAATCAAGTTTCCTTTGCTCGGTCTCTGCCCGTCGTCAAAGCTCAAGTCGGTGCTCTGTGAGTAACAGGACCTAATTCGACCCAAGTCAGGATCATGACTACTACACAGTAGATCCTCGCCAGTCCTCCCGGTTCAAATAGTAACTACTAGCCTCTGCAGATTCTCAAGCCTACAGGGCTGATCCATGCCGTGATAGTGCAGATTGGCGCCACGGCTTGCGGGGAACTGAAATTCGCGCTTCAAAAAAGGGGGCAAGTCGCCCCTGGAGACCAGTGCGCTCTGGGCGTGGCTGTGCTGGCGTTTCACTGGGTGTCAACACAATTGCCGAGTTGTCATGACTAGCGTGCATAACTGAAGCCACTGGTTGAGGCTCGCGGGCAGATGACGCGCAGCTTGAAGGAGTGCTGGACATGTCTTGATTTGTTTTGACTTGTCCTGGGGCTCATCACATCTCAGGTCGAGAATCTTGCGCGAGGGCTTTATGCAAGATAAAGGAGTCGAACTATGGAAAAAGCAACCTGGGCCTTTTGTCAGGGCCACCGTCCAGCCTGGACCCTGCTCAGGATGCATTGCATTGATTTGCGAAACAGAGCCGACGACAACTCCCGGAACAAGCAATCGATCGAACGCGGGGTATCTGATGGCTGTGGTCATCGGTGATCGCCATGAGGGTAATCTAGAGGTCTCAGTCTTTCTTTGATGCCCGACATAGCTGGATTCGACAAGCCCGTGCAGCTACCGACTCGTCGGGCAGACTCGAATCCCCTCGGACGATGTCACATTAACACAGATTCTCATCAGTCCTCGAGGTATCATCGCCTGTTGGTCGTGGCTGTGGCTTGCCAATCGGAACTGAGGCGGTCATCCCAAGGCTTGTGATTAGCCGCTAGCAACTCGACGGCTGTGGATCTCGGCCGTCTCAATACCACCTGGATCCTGGCTGTGGGAATATTTGATTTGGATGACAAAGATACTGCTTTGCTGTTTGTGACGGCTTGCTCGTGGCTGCAAGGTTGTAGCCGATTCTGCCCTGCCAGGCTGCGAACTACAATAACAACTCCACAGGCAGCCACACGATAACGGCGTCGGGCTAGAGGAAGCAAGGGTTGCAGTCGACCCCTTGCGGATCTGATCCTGTGAAGCCATTTCAGTCGTTGCTGGTCCAGAACGGTAAGGGGCTTGGAATCCTTGGGTGTGTTGGTCTGCATAAACCTGACGTGCAACGTTGAACCCTGGTGTAGTTGCCCCCCTTTGAGGTTTAAATGGCGGCAGTTCCTCCGATGCCACAGTGGAACGCTGATAGAGTATCAAAGAATCAGTAATGACATCCATCGACACCTCGTACATTGCCGCCCTCCAGGGCTCGGACTGGAAGAGCCTTGGCGTGGCCATTATCGTTGTCCCCATCCTGAGCATCGCTGCGTGGTGGATTGTCTCGTACTTGACATCTCCGCTGAGAAAGTTCCCCGGGCCGGTCCTAGCTGGTGAGTTCGCCTGGAGACTTCGTTGGTGATGCTGACTAGACCTAGGCTGGACCAACCTGTGGCGACTGTCTCTTGTGCGGACAGGAGACTATCACATCAGGATCAAGAAGCTTCACCAGCAGTATGGACCTGTTGTCCGCATTGGACCCAACACGCTTGACCTTGACTTTCCGAGCCTGGTCAAGACGCTCTACGGGACTGATGGCAAGTGGCGAAAGGTGTGTCCACGTATCGATAGCTGTCGAGTGGTACTCATACTATACAGACCGAGTTCTATCACAACAACAGCGCCATCGTTAATGGCAAGATCACGTACCACCTGTTTAGTACTACCGAGCAGGCTGAGCATGCTCGCATGAAGAGGCCTATTGTCAAGTACTACTCGCAGAGCAGCGTCCTTCGTCTGGAGCCCCTTCTGGATACCCTCATCTCGGACTTTTGCGGCCATCTAGAGAAGAGGTTCATGAACGGCCAGCCCAAGGCGTGTGACCTCGGGGAGTGGATTGGTTTCTGTAAGTCGTCTTGTCAAGGATATCAAGTACTCTGCTAATGTACAGACTCTTGGGATACCAACGGTGCTGCCTCGTTTAGCCAACGCTTCGGCTACATGGACAAGGGCTATGACTATGACGGCACTATTGCCATTGCCGACAAGGCTCTCGACTAGTATGGACATGCACCCTCCAATAACAAACCTGCTGACTATGATAGCTTCGCCGCTGTTGGCCAGATGCCGTTTTTGGACTTTCTCCTCGACAAGAACCCCGTCATGAGAATCGGCCCTCCCAACTTGGGCACCGTGACGCGTATCTCGCTCGAGCACCTGGTTGCTCGTCTGCAGGGAAAGGACGACAACTACGACCCCAAGGTGCCTGATTTCCTGCAGCACTTTATCGAGTCCAAGGAGACACATCCTGAGCTTGTCAACGACGGGGTCATCATGGGGTACCTGTTGGTGAATCTGCTTGCTGGTGCGGACACGACGGCTATCACCATCAGGGCCATTTTCTGGTATGCTCTTCATAACCCCGAGGCATATAAGAAGTTGGAGGCCGAGGTGATTGCCGCCGACCTGGCAGATGTTGCCTCGTTCAGTTCTGCCCGTGCCCTCCCTTGTAAGTATACTCTGATGCAGTCCATGCAAGTACTAACTTCTTAGACCTCGAGGCGGTTGTCCGCGAGGCCATGCGAATGCACCCCGGCGTCTGCATGCTCCTCGAGCGCTACGTCCCCGAGACCGGCTTAAAGTTACCTGACGGGAACTACGTCCCCCCCGGTGCAGCCGTCGGCATCAACCCCTATGTAGCCGGCCGCAACGAGAGCATCTGGGGCGACGACGCAGACGTGTACCGTCCCGAGAGGTGGCTGCAGAACGAGGGAGAGTCCGACACGGCGTTCAAGGAGCGGCTGCGGGTGTATAACGCTGCGGATCTTACCTTTGGTGGGGGCTCGCGAGTCTGCATCGGGCGGAATCTAGCTCAGCTGGAGGTGTACAAGATTGTGGCTACGTTGGTGTGCAAGTACGAAATCTCTCTTGTTGATCCTGAGAAGCCTTGGGTGGTGACGGGGAGTTGGTTCCCGAGACAGAAGGGGCTGGTGTGCTATATGAAGAAGAGGATGGAGCTGTAGATTGACTAGCTTGAAGACTCCCGCATCTTGAAATTAAACATGCTGTTCGACTGAACCCCGTTCCTATCCCTCATCTTTCTCGCCGTGTCTATGCCTGCAACAGGAACGCGGTACTCAAATGCTGGTCCCTGTCGCCCATCCGGGAGGGGATGCGGAAACGGGAGGTACTCGGGCATGAGTCCTAGCTGCCGCAGGACGGTTCCTTGGTCCCACGAGATGTGTTCATGGTATAGTCGATCGCCTCGGATATTCACCACGGCTGTAAAAGGTACTTCGGCCTTGAGATTTGTCGGCGGGACACCGGGTAGCCTATAAATAATAAACGTGAGAACAGGTCATTGAAGTTGGAGTGGCATCTTACATCCAGTCGACTTGACGATCATGAGTAAACTTGAATATGAACTCGTCAATCACGCGGTCAATTCCAACAGTGCGGCTGATCAGCTCGAGGTCCGTATCCTCTGAGTTGTTGAAGATAAAGTTGTGTCTGTAAAAGTGAGAAAGCTTGTCTCTGCCGATCCCACCGGTCAACTGCAACTGTGAGCAACGACTCCAATGGCCTTAACAGGCACTCACTGTAGGAATGTGATTGACATAGGGCTCCTGGACCATGGTGCTCATGGTGTGCTCGACGGAGCGGTCTGCAAACTCGTAGTATGTGTGCTCCTCCCAGATGTTCTCGAGATCAAAGTAGGGTCCTCCCATCTTGGGCTTGAGGAACTGGAGGTTTCTTGTGTGCGAGACGGACTCTAGGTTGTAGTGGAAGTCGGGGTGGAACGGCGTGGCAAAGGCGTGGCTCTGGGCTTTGGGGTAGAAGTACTCCTTCCCGGGGGTGTCTCTGGAGGTCTGTCCAGCTACGTGTCGTAGAACAGGAGTTGTGACACTCGTGTCGTTGCTGACATCAGTATACACGACACTGGCAACGATACTCGAGTGGGATAGGCCTGGTGCTGCTCTGCTCCAGAGATCGGGTGTATATGCTACAGCTGTTAGCTGCAGTCACGGTCAGACCTCTCTCTTACCAATCAGCCCGACCTTGCCCCCCTCACACTTGTCACATTGATTCAACACCTCGACAGCCTCGTCCAGGACACGTCGACTGTCAACGCCCTCGAATGCCGACTCATCAAGCTGGACCACCGCGTACCCCTCCTCAGCCAACTTGAGAATCGCCGTCGGGACGCCCTCGTGGATCTTCAAGGGATCAGTCGAAGCTGGCGCGAGAACGATGAGGCCGGGGCCGGTGCCGCGCCGCGAGAGGGGGGGGAGCAGCGTTATGCCCGGCCGGATGGCCTTGAGATGAGGCGAGGGGAGCGGCGCGGCAGGTTTGGAGATGTCTGCAAACATGGCTGTAGTTGTAGTTATCCAGAGGTTGTTGTCTGCGCTTCTCCGCAGAGGGGTTTTATGTCAGACGGCCTCGGCTGTCTTATCGCCGATCGGGGCACGCTGTACAACCAGGTCCACCTTATCTGACTTTAACAGAGGCGAGTCAGTTCAGGGCGATATCCGACATGTGCGGCCCGAACGAACCGCCACCTTTATACTGTAAATAAATATGCTGCACAGAGCACACCCGACCATGACATCGCCAACTTTACCACAATGTCATACCAGATCGACAACGTCCGCCCAGCTTTCGAGCTGCAGAACCGCAACTACATCGTCACGGGCGGCGCGCAGGGGATCGGATTCGCCGTGACCCGCGCCATCTGCGAGATGGGAGGAAACGTCGCCGTGTGGGATATTCAGTCCCAGCCGGTGGACGAATTCTCTACGCTCGGCGACAAGTTTGGGGCCAAGACGATGTATATCCAGACGGACGTGACGAGCGAGGAGGCCCTGGAGAGGGCATTCAGAGAGACGCTGGAGACATTCGAGACTATTGATGGGTGCATTCCCGCTGCGGGGGTTGCCATCGACAAGCCGTTCATCGACCAGACCTGGGATGAATTCAACCGCATCCAAGAGATCAATGCAAGTTTTTAGTCTATTGCATATACATGGTCTAACATAGCAGGTCCGAGGAACATTCTTCGTCGTCCAGCACGTCACCAAGCACCTCATCAAGCAGGGCAACGGCGGCAGCATCCTCCTCATCGCCTCGCAGTCCGCCCACATCGCCCTCCCCGGATACAGAATGGCAGCCTACAACGCCTCCAAGGGAGCCGTCATGATGCTATCCAAGGCTCTGGCCGTGGAGCTCGCCCCCCACGGCATCAGGGTCAACACCATCTCGCCCGGCTTCGTCGACTCGGAGATGACGAGGACGGTGCGGGAGCTCAAGAGCAGGCGGGAGGGCGAGCAGATGTGGCTTGCACCGCCGAACAGGCGGCTCAGCACGCAGGATGATCTGACGGGGGCGGTGGTCTACCTGCTCAGCGACGCGGCGAGGCATACGACTGCTGCGGACATTGCCATCACGGGGGGGCTACATGCGGGGACGATTGATGGGCTCATTAGCTACGACTAGGCTTGCGCTCAAAGTAAAATGGTTACACAAGTCTGGAACCCTCAGTGAATGCCGACCTGAGACATGCGTTATCCGCGCAGACACAGTATGCCTGGCGAGTCAGTGCCGATCCCTTCGGCAGTGAGAGCTTATCGCTAGCCTCGGGACCCGACCCAGACTCTGGGCGGCCCGGAAGTTGATGGCGGCCTGATATCAAGTGCGGCTGAGATACGAGCGTGCACCACCCGAAGATTAGACCTAGATGGGAATGACTCGATGGTCTGCATTCCGACGTAGCACCCGATGTGAGTCTAGATATAGCCTCGTCTCCCTCGTCTCCCTCGTCCAGATGTCAACTGTCAACACAAGCAAAATGAGCGACTCGTATGATCTGATTGTTGTCGGTGCTGGTAAGTGCTCCTTGACAACGACTGCTTATCACTGACGACACAGGCTGGTTCGGACTGGCAGCGGCCAAGGCCTACATCCAGCTTCACCCCGACGACAAGGTGGCCGTGATTGAGAGCGCCGAGTCCTGCGGCGGAACCTGGTCCAAGGACCGCCTCTACCCAGGGCTCAAGTCGAACAACATGGTGGGCACGTACGAGTACCCCGACTTTCCCATGTCCGAGAAGAGATACGGCGTGCTGCCAGACAACCACATCCCCGCGGCCGTGCTGCACCAGTACCTCACCGACTTTGCGAAGCACTTTGGAGTCTTTCAGAGGATCCAGTTCCACACAAAAGTCGACCTTGTCGAACCAGGCGAGGACAACGGCTGGAGTCTCTCAACTACAGGCCCTAAGGGACAGCAGACAGTACACACGGCAAAGCTCATCCTCGCGACGGGCCTGACCTCGACGCCAAATATGCCAGAGTATAGAGGTGCCGATATCTTTGACGCACCTCTGTTCCACGCCAAGGAATTTTGCAAGGAGGCTCCCGATCTGAAGAATGTCAACAGGGCCGTCGTCGTGGGAGGAGCCAAGTCTGCATTCGACGTTGCCTACGCCTTTACCGACCAGGGCGCAACAGTCGACCTGGTCATTCGAGAAGACGGCCACGGACCAGTCTGGATTTCACCCCCGTTTGTCACGCCCTTCAAGAAGCGGCTCGACAAGTTACTGCACGTGCGATGGATGACGTGGTTCAGCCCGTGTCCCTGGGGGGGAGAGGACGGGTATCCTGGCATCAGACGCTTTCTGCATGGTACATTTGTCGGACGATACCTGGTCGACTTTTTCTGGAAGATGCTAAGCAATGATGTGATTGCCGCGAATGGATACGATAGCCATCCGGAGCTGCAGAAGCTCAAGCCGTGGCACTCGGCTTTCTGGATCGGAAGCGGCCTCAGCATCCTCAACTACCAGAGCAGTCTCTTTGATCTGGTCAAGCAGGGAAGAATCAGAGTGCACATTGGAAATATCGATCATCTGGAACACAAAAAGGTGGTGATGGTCGATGGAAGCACTCTAGATGCAGATGTGCTTGTGTGCTCTACTGGATGGAAGAAGGAAAGCCCAGTCAAGTTCCAAGGTATCGGACCAGAGGGGTTTGGTCTGCCATATTCACAGGAAGAAGTGACCTCGCTGAACAGGGAAGCCGACCACACCGTCCTGGGCATGTTCCCCCGTCTCAGGGACCAGCCTCAGCTTCGCTTCTCACCCAAGACGTCTGAACCCTTCCGCCTGTACCGATTCATGGTTCCTTCAACAATGGTGTACAAGAGGACGCTCGCCTTCGCGGGGGCCGTCTCCAGCGTGAGCACGTCCATCTGCGCGGCTCTTCAGGGCCACTGGATCTCTGCCTACTTTGACGACAGGCTGGACCGGCTGCCGGATTCCCAGAAAGGCGTCACGGACGAGATCATGCTGCACACGCAGTGGGGGAGGTGGCGGTATCCTTGTGGGTACGGGGCCAGTCTGCCGGACTTTGTGTTTGAGGCGCTGCCGTATGCGGACTTGCTGCTGAGGGATCTGGGCATCAGGAATCGTAGGAAGGGGGGGTGGTATGAGGAGTTGACGAGTGCGTACGAGCCGGGGGACTTTGCTGGTCTGGTTGAGGAGTGGGAGATGAAGGGGACTGTCAAGGGTGATGGTCCGGGATGATATATGTACCTACTGTGATTATATCCTGGAATTATGGTGACTTGGTGAGAAGGCCTTGGAGGTACTGAATAACCTAAGATACAAACACGTGTACAGGGGATCCCTGTCCAGATAACTACCGTCTACCCCGCAAAATAGCGCGACCAGGGTCCGCTTATCATCAAGACTCGGCTAGCAGCTCCCTAGATATTGGAACTGCCCCCAGCCGAAATTCATTCATCACCATCAAGATGCCTCGTCAAAAGGTCCCCGCGCATCAGCGACAGAGGGCAGCCGAGGCGTGCAGCCTCTGCCGAGAAGCAAAGAAGAGGTGCAGCGGCTCGGCCCCGTGCTCGCATTGTCTCCGTCGAGGTCTGGAGCACCAATGCTTCATCACGTACGCGCCTCGAGGGTCCAGGACGAGAGCGGCTGCTTCTCGGGCTGTCAATCCATGGACGCAGGATGTGTCGACTGTCACCCCGACCAGGGCTCCAGTGAATGACTTCCAGCCGCTGTCCCCTTCCGACTCTCGCCACGAGGATGAGGGTGCGAGCATGAGCGAGCGAACCGACGCTTCTTCCACTAATCCATCGCGCATGCTTCTCAATCTGCGCGGTGAACGAGGTACCATTCTTGCATCACGTCTCGAGGTCCAAGTATTGACCTGTAACAGTCTACATTGGCGGCGCCGCCTCGATATCCTTTCTGCAGATTGTTCGCGATGTCGTGACGCAGCAGATCGGACCCTCGGCCTTTTCGCACAATGAAAAAAGCGACACCATGCTGGAGATTGAGTCGCCGCAGACGAATGTGCCCGAGCCAGAGATCGCCGTGGATCTGAGTGTAGAGCAGAAGCAGAAATACTTGGCATCATACTACACAGTGGTATGCCCTCTGCCCTCTGACAACGTCTACTCACTGACCTATCCAGACCGAAGCCTTGATTCACATCTTTGACCCTCTAGAGCTTGAAGCCCTCGTCATGTCAGATAACATAGGCAGTCTGTCGCCGCTCAAACACGCCGCGGTAGACCTCGTGATTGCTATCGGTGCGCAATGCGAGTCACTCGCTAGCTCCAGGGGCGTTGGACAGACATACTTTCGTGAGGCGCGGCGCCGTGCCTTCATGGGGTTCCTCGAAGATCCAGATCTCGACATGGTCCGGGCGTTTCTCCTCATGGCGTTTTACATGCTGGGGGAGTGTCGGAGGAACGCGGCATTCATGTACCTAGGCATAGCCGCCAAAGCTGCTCTGGCTCTGGGACTGCACAGTCGAGATTCCTATGCCAAGGTACCAGGACCAGCGGACCAAGTGAGGTGAGTTGTAACTGTGGTCTTTTCATTGTGGAAGCACTACATAGTTACGTGGCTATGTACTGACTGCATAGACTACGCGTGTGGATGAGCATCTGCATCGTGGACAAGCTCGTCAACTCCATCCTCGGTCGTCCATCCGCCACTGCCCGAATCCGCAGCACCAGCCTCGACGTTGCGACACGCGGAGACCCCATCATGGATTCCCTAGTCGCGGCCAACAAGATGGTGACCATGATCAACGACATGACAGACACGCTGTACGACCAAAAGAAGATTACGACGTCCATTGTCGAGCAGCTCCTGCAGGACGTCGAACGGTGGAAGCGGGAACTCCCAGAATCTATACGGAACCCTGCAGGGACAGGGGCCATTGGGAGAGCGCACATCTCGTGCTTCTACTATCTGGCCGTGATGCTAGTGTCGAGACCGTTTCTCATATCGTCGCTCACCGCGCGGTCTGCCAACGCCTCGCACTCTCAGCTCGCTGGGGCGTGTCTCGACGCAGCCATGTATCTGGCGGAGACTTGTATGGAGGCGCTGAATGCCGGGTTACTCCAGGGAAACATGTGCATCATGAAGTGAGTCTCACAAGTCCTTCAGGGACTTCTGTCTAACATGTCAGGGCCCTCGTCTTTGCGGCCGGCCTCGTCCTCGGGTTCGAGATATTCGCAAAGCATCCCCCCGACACGGCCATCGAGACGGCATTCCAGGGCGCCAAAGACGTCCTCAGGCACATCGCCGCGCAGAGCCCCCAGGCAGCCCACTACTGGGACATCCTGACGTCGCTGTCCGGCGCCATCTCGAAGCGGCGCGCGGGCGAGGCGTCCACGGGGAGGAGCCGGTACGTGTCCAAGATGTTCACCCTCGACGCGGGAGAGTCGCGGGCCGACGATGCGCAGCTCCTGTCGGGGATGGATGCGTCGGATTGGGTTCCGCAGCTGGAGGGTGATGATCTGTGCCTCGACTGGGAGAGTCTGAATATCTCCCAGTGGGACAGCTTTCCGTTCCTTTGACCTCTGCCGACTGTGATAGGCGTGGTGCATTACCCGCTAGCGTGCGGATGTGGACACCCTATCTGCGCCTCCCGAAGTTCCGAAGCGGATGATCGGACTTGATAGGAAGCGCCGCTGGAATCCGCATCTTGGCCATTCACTGAAGCTAAATAAAATGGCGCCCATCCTTGTTTGGCTCTCCAGATAATCCCAACATTAAATCCTGCCCATTACTCACCATGTCCTGGAGACGTCTCAACGTTGGTGTCATTGGCGGCGGCATCGGCGGCATGTCCGTGGCGATTGCCCTCCGCCGCGCAGGCCACAGCGTCACCATCTACGAGAGATCCGACTTTGCAGGGGAAGTCGGCGCGTCTGTTTCCTGCGCCGCCAACGGGACTCGCTGGCTGCACGAGTGGGGCGTGGACGTGTCAAAGGGGGATCCCGTGGTGCTCAGGAAGCTGATCAACCGCGACTGGAGCACAGGCGAGCCTGTCAGCGTGTACGACCTGGATGACTACGAGGAGAGATGGGGCTACGTATACAACATGTTTCACCGACAGTACATGCATGCCATGCTCAAGGATACTGCCATGGGAGAGGGAGAGGGCCCAGTCGCAAGACTAGAGGTCAAGCATCGTGTAAGTCATCCGAGAACAGCAAAACCAGATCTAATGCTCTACAGTGCACAGGCATTGACCTGGTGACAAACACCATCACGTTTGAGAATGGCGTCTCTGCAAAACACGACCTGATTGTCGGCGCCGACGGCATCGGTTCTGCCGTCCGCGGCATCCTTGGCATCCACCCCGAGAAGAAGCCCGCCGACTCCAGCTGCCTCCACTGCAACGTCATGACCGACGACGCAGTCGAGGCCGGCCTGGTGGACTACTCCCGGGACAGCGCGCTCGAGTACTGGGGAGGACAGGAGGGCAAGTGGGACAAGATCGTGCTGTCGCCGTGCAACGGGGGGAAGCTTCTCTCCTACTACTGCTTCTTCCCGCGCGAGCAGGGCGACTACACGAACCAGTCCTGGGGGGCGGATGATCGACCTGTCGAAGAGCTGCTGAAGCCGTACCCGAATCTCGACGTGCAGGTCCTCAAGCATCTTGCCATTGGGAAAGAGATTCAGCCGTGGCGACTGTGGGTTCATCAACCCTATCCATATATCCACAAGGGCAATGTTTGTCTTCTCGGCGATGCTGGACATCCTATGATGCCGCACCAGAGTCAGGGAGCTTGCATGGCCATCGAGGATGCTGCGGCCCTGGGGATCTTGTTCAGCAGGCGGTACTTTTCCGGTGATGTTTCTCAGACCCTGCAGGTTTACGAACAGGTCCGGTTGCCGCGGGCTACGCGCGTGCAGTCTGCTGCGGCAAAGGCTGCGTACAATATTAATGAGAGAATTGGCAAGTTCTGAGGACAGGTTATGGGAATGGTGCTAACTCGGTCAGGGTTCTCCGTCAACAAGGACTGTCCGACGTACAAGGTTGAGAACCAGAGGGAGGTGCTTACGATCGAGGAGATGAATGCGTGAGTTGGCCTACCTTGTGGAAGTTCAATACTGACGTTTCAGATACGACATGTACAAGGATATTGAGGAGAAACTGGCGAGGAGTCAGGGGAAGAAGTATGTCGATAAGTTCATGTGTGGTCTTCCGATAGGGATGGAGCTGCCTAATGGTGTTACGATTGGTGCGTAGTGTCACGATAGGATTGTATTAGCCTTGGATCTGTTTAGCTCTATTTCAATGATTCTCATGTCCTGGTGTATCATTTAGTAAATTGTTGTTGTTGTTGTATTCATTTTCGCCTTGAGGCAAGAGCCACACGACCCCCTTTCGGAGTAAAAAGGCGTGCTAAGGCTAGCTAATCTAAGGTACATTATAAGAAGGGGTAGGTCTCGCGCTGCCTGTTCCTATCGCCACCTCGGATATCTCAGCTATCTAGCAGTTCAAGGCGCAATTGCCGGGTTTATCTATTTTCAAGCCCCTTCGCCGTCAGCGGCATCCAGGGCGCGATCTCTTGCAATCGCCATAGCAACCATTTTTTTTTCGGAGGAAATGGGCAAAAACCTAGTTCGGAGG
>JABFEP010000470.1:0-12857 GCA_013618265.1 Fusarium albidum
CCGCCACTGGCAAGCAAAGCCAAGCGAGAGCGGGAGGGGTGGGGCCGGGTATGACTGCAAGACACAAATAATTCCATGACAGTTTGCGATACTTACTCCCGGACTCTGTGCATCTGAAGCGGATGTAGAAGAGGGCTTTGGGTGTAGCCAGGCGGTGTGTTGTTCTCTGAAACGGAGGTGACGAGGTTCTGGCGCGAGCCCGAGGGGCTGAAGAGGCCTGGAGAGGACATTGGTGTGCTGTTCGCGGTCCTCAGCGGCATAGAATTGGAGGAGGGGAGGTGCGTGTGCAACGGCGGGGTTCGGCGGTTCGTCGTCGAGAGGGAGGCGGACGACTGCTGCTGCGACTGCGACTTGTGGTGATGTCGGTGGGGATGGTGGTGGTGGTGGTTATGCTGTGAGGGATCCATGGTGGGCGAGTTGGAGAAAACGACGTCAAGCGACTCGACATGCTGAACGGAGCGTGGACTCGCAGAGGCGGGCCTTGGAGTCGTGAAAGTCACAGCGACTGTGACGAGGAATCTATAGTGCCATTGCTTCTTGCGGAGCGTATGTAGCCAGGTGAGGATCGTCGGAGAGGATCTGAGGGCGATGGGGGAGAGATTGTCGAAAGAGTGCAAAAAAGTGAGAGTGGATGGAAGAGGTTTGATGAGGGAAGTTGAGATGGCGACTAGGTTCAAACAGCCTAGACAAAAGAGTCGAGAGGGAGTGGAGCAAGTAGTAGCGTAGCCAGAAGTGTGAGAAGAGAGGAACAGGTCGTGTGTTTTTGGGGTGTGGATTCTTTAGCTGGTGGGTTGGGACTGGGCCTGGTCGGTGATGTATGGAGGTGGATAATGGGTGTGGATGGGGAGCGGCGGCGGCGAGACGGCGTGTGCGAGCGAGGAACGGAGCGGGCGGACGAACGAGCGAGGGTTCAGGCCCAGGGCAGCCGGCCCACTCCGCAGTGCATCTCAGCTCCATAGACGGGAGGGTCAAGAGTAGTAGAGTGCCCTGGAGAGCGAGAGACCGATGGCGGTCCAGGGGGGTGAAGAGCCCGCAACCACACCCTGCTCCCTGGCCGTTGACGAGTCGAGTCGAGTGGGTCCAACAGAGGAAGAACGCTGCTTAGCGAGGATGGTCTGTAGAGGGTGCGGTACTAACAAGGCGGTACCTTACAGTGCTAGGCTCCGAAGTTGTCAAGCACAAGAAAATCACCTGTCAGCGCGGCGTGTTGGTTTGTTGTGAAGCGTTGGATGGAGGGTCGCAACTTTTTTTTCTGCTGGGGACGTGAGAGAGGTTGTGCTGTGGTGGTGGTAGCGGTGGTAGTAGTGGTGGTGTACCATGGACGCTTGGAAGCTGGAGGTTGAAGATGGTGGTGTGGATAGAAAGGGCGTGCAGCTGGTAGCTTGAGATGGTGTGGGTGGGTGGAGAGGGATGCGCAAGGTCTGTGGTGTTGCACGGTTGAGGGGAGATGGTGAGGTCGGGATGGGAATGGAAAGTATGGCGCCATGGCGCAGAAGCACGGACCCGGTTTCTGAGAGATTCCTCTTCGCACAGTAGAGACTTCTTATCTTGGTCGCGTTTTGCTTAAGCGTGGCCAGTGGCGGTGCGAGCAGCCGCCACTGAAATCGCAAACGAGGCCCTGCACCTCCAGAGTGGCAGCACACTGTGCTCTATCACATAAGTCATTGCCTCCCGAACGATAAGCAAACCGGAGCCCAACCGACCGGACTGGGCTTCTCCAGACGACGCAGATGAGGTTATCTTGAAGAGAATAGCTCCGCGGCCCATCATTCGATATCATCTCTCACCGTCAGATCAATGCCAGCAAAATCCGCGAGCTATGGGTACCAACAGGTCTCTCAACGGACAAGGGAAGCACACAAGGGCTCGCACAAGCACAGAGCGATTCTTGGCCCTGTCTGGCGTGGTCTTGGCAACGCTCGGGCTGGGCTGGGAGGCTGCTCGGCGATGTGATTTGCAGTGTTGCAGCGTGTTGCAGTGTGTGAGTGTCACAGAGAGATTGACATGGAGAAGGAGAAAAAACAGCCCGGTTTGTTTTTTGCCCAACAAGATCCCAGCCGCGTTATGACGACCCAGCGGGCGTAGTTGTGCGCGCTTTGTGGGCGAGAGAGATACCTGTTCGCGGTTGAACATTCAAGCTGGCGGCCGGGCGAAAAAAAAAAAAAAGTGACAACTCCCAGCTGCAGTCAATAGCTGACGCAATAGAGAGAGTCAGGGAGCCTGAGCGGGCCAGTGAGAGCGATTGCGGGCGATGGCCGGCGTCGTCGAAGAAGTGGGGCTCGAAGGTACCTACCCTGGCCTTATCGCTGCACGTTGATTTGTACTGTCATACTGTGTGCTGTAGCCGCAAGTGCCTGGCCGGCTAGCCGGTTCTGGGGCTTGGATGTGTTGTCGTCGGATTTTTCACTGTGTTCTCACACGGTGCGGAAAGTACATTGTGGATGCGGCCGGGTTTGTCAAGCGTGTTGTTCAGGACCAGGACCCATGGATCATGGCTTCTTCTGCGCCTTGGATGAATCCTGGAAAATCAGTCTCCCGTTGGGGCCTCGAACGCCCAAATCTTGACTGTCAATAATAACAGCCGAGCAGATTTTACTTCCTCTGCTAGGATCCCCAGCTGTTCCCGTCCCCATCTTTCAGCGTCCAGGGTTCATGGGTTAATTAGTGTCCCTCGATGATGGACGAATGGATGAGCGAGGAGCCTAGACAGCCAATCACGTCTCGCCGTTCTCATTTTTTCTCGTTTTGTGTCCCCGATTTCTCGCTCACCTCACCAAAATCGCTCCCGTTGGGTTTGGCGGCTTGGCTAGGCCTTGCGGTCCTCTGCTTTTTGCTGGTTCCATTTTGCTGGGGCCGTTTTTTCCCCTGCGAAACCCGATAAGATTCGCGTCTCTTTCAAGGTTGACGCAAGGTTTTTTTGCTTTTGGGGTCCCTCCTGGTGGCTGGCTCCTGTCTTGGAACCAACAGATTGGAATCCTCGGGAGCCTCGTTCCAACGTGTTGCTGAAACGGAACTTGTCCACGTCCCATCCAAGCATTTGTCGCCCGTGTCTCTGGGCCTCCAGTATGTTTCTGCGCTGGCGCCTGCGTCTCTTCTGCAGGTCAAACTTGTGCACATCTGCCTGCCTGCGCCTCTGATTTGGGTCGAGCGCCCTGCCAAAAAGCACAAAAGAAAAAGAAAAAGAAAAAGAAAAAAGGAAGGATACGTATGTACGGGTTCGGAGATCTGCCTTTTCTTTTTTTTTATCACTCCTCGCTTACGCAGTTGGCTTGGCTTGGCTTCGCTTGTTTTATCTCGTGGATGTTTCGTCTCAGCCTTCTTACGGGCTGGTTTCGTGCCATCCCCTTTCGCCAGTTTCCCGCCTTGTCTTGTGCCAGGGATCTGCTCGCGTGCTCCCGCTTCCCAAGCTGTGGCCTTGAGATCCAAAAAACCTCCGGAACATAGCGCCCGCGCATGTGTCCGCCAGACACTCCCTCACTCCTTGAAAAACAAGCTACCACTTTTTTTAAGTCTTTGCAATTCCAGGGACGGGCCGGCACCTTGTCTGAAAACCTTTTGTGAATGTTGAGTAATCGCGTGCGGCCGTACTGTCTTGAATCTTCACATGCGTCGATATGGCCATCGCTACATTCAGTTCGACGGCAGTTGGCTACCAATCCCCTGTTTTCAGGAGGTCAACGGTATGGAGTCTATTACAGTCTTACCTGCTACTGTACTGCGAATGGACCGACATAGACTTCACTTAGGCTGTTCGTATACACCAGCAGCGAGCTATGTCGATCAAACCCGACAATTTTTCAGGTTCTGCCCCTTTTCCAATGTTGGAGAGTTTTTGGAACTCTGAGCTCTGAACTCTGAAAGTTGCTTTTGTCTTGGCTGACTTTTCTGCTTGTTGTGATGGGCCCATGTCTCATCTGCTCTGCTCTACGAAGTTGCTTAATATCACGGACGCAATGATGTCGGCAGGTACTGAAGAGAGGGGGGGCTTGTGCAACCGTTGCTTTGCTAGCTCCTGACACTGACTCGCCGCAAACGCCTACCTACCTATTTTCCCTTCCAGTTTCACGCGGAAGCATGGCTCTATCATCACTCTGTCACTCTAGCGCCTTTATCTTGTCTGCACCTCGCTGCATCTGCATCTGCATCTGCAGGCAGCTGCATCTGCATCTGCAGGCAGCTGCACAAGGCCTGCCTCCGGTCCCCGCCGGCCCTTTCCCTCCACGAGTCCTCGTCCGTCTTCGCGCTTTCCATTCACCCCCAGCTGCACCTTCCCCGCCCCACCAACTAGAAAGTCAACACAGTCCACTTTTTCTTGATCTCCCGAAAGCTACTCCGTATCCGTACTGGCCCAAGACATCTTGCAACCAGCTTGAGATGTCTCGCCCGAGCTCTCCCTCGAATAATTCCCAAGCATCGACGCCGTGACGGAATCGGGCATCGGCTAAACAGGGCTTTCGATGCCCGTCTTGCAAGATCCCGTACCGTGAACAGAGCGCCCAACCGTCATCCCCCAGCATGCGCCTACGACGGATGCGGTCTCGCGCCCAGCCATAACCACGAGGCTAGTGGTTCCAAGCACCCTCTGAGGGGGGGCATTGGAGCAGCCTCTCGCGTCTCTCTGCGACAGATGGGATACAGCCAGCAGGCAAGACATTGATTGGACTGGACCGGGCTGCCTTGGGCGAAGGGCAACCCCAACTGAATAAACGGCCAAGAGCCGGCCGCATCGTGAAGTACTAATTCCACTTCGGAGTGGACTTACCAATGCATGGGGGAGCAGCATGCTCGTGTCTCAGCGCCATGGGAGGGAAAGAATCTGAGCATGCTGTGCCTCGTCTTGCTATTATCATCAAGCGAGTTTCTCTTGGTCTCTTGGCTCTGGCGACCAGAAACGGCACTCTAGCAACTTGAAGCCTTGCAACAAATCCGAGCTGAAGGGGCTCCAGACCTCTCACCACGTCACCTCAACGCCTTCATCCTCGGCTACCTCTTCGATAACAAATCAGACGCTGGAGGTGTACGTTACAGACCACCGTCGCTGTGAGCCGTCGCATCATCCTTACCACGTAGTCGACCCCAGGACACCTTCGATGGTGGAGGAGTGACAGTGAAAGCAGACATGTCTCCAGTCTCGATTGATTGGGCAATTCCTTCCGTGGGCAAGTCTCCGTCGACTGCCCCAGACGGGAACAAGACAGGAACCTCATTGCGACAGAGTCCCCAACCCACGCCACGGAGCTGCGAGGCTCCAGCTCTGACACCACATCACAACCACCCGAAGGCCCATCGCCTGTGCTGTCATGCCCAGCACCGGCCCGGCTCGGACAATGAGCGGAGCACCGAGCGGGTCCGCCTTCTGTAGCCAGGCACTCTCTGTGGAGTTCAAACTTGGCTATTCGTCGATTCGACAGCTTGACAAGGAGCAGAGACAGGGGATCGGGATACGTAACAACCTTTGCTGTTCCTGGGGATCTGCATTCACCACCGTTATCGATGGGACTGTCGGCGCCTTCGCCTCCATCCCCTGACACCGTCAACAACGCCGTCCAGCGTTAGCCGGTCTCCAGGGCTTCTTGGCCGAGGCCCCGTTGTGTGATGGCATGATTGCTACCACTCATCAACAGAGATCGCAGACCACGATGGCGTCGCTCGTCGATGCTCCTCGGGATCTGTTCGCCGTTCTTTTTACCATCCCTGGATGATTGTGCAGGCGCCAGCCAAGGTCTCGGTCCGTTTCGACTTGGTCGCATGCGTTGCTTTGCAAGGGTTCTGCAGCAAAACTCAAGTTGAGCGCCGTGAGATCTTCTTTGTTGTTGTCAACACCTTCCGAACCAACAAACAAGATTAGATGGAGATCTGAAAGTGCGGGCGCTGGAGTCGTGTAAAATAACTACGTCGCATAACGAATCGACGAGGCGCAGTCCTTTCTCTCGGGTTCAGATCCCGTACGGATACGCACCACTGCTTTGTGCATACGGATTATTACAGAGTACTCTGATCCTCTTTGGCTTTGTCTCCAGTATCTACGGATACATTACCAGACACTCACCGTGGCGGCCCTCTAGTGCGCGATGAGGGTCGACAGTGGGGTGGTGTCCGCTTTGACGATGGCTTGATGGCACCAAGCCCGCACGCATCATCCCTGACTGCGCGCCCGTGCGTTTCTCGTTCCGTCCCATCACGGCCGTGATTGAGGCCACGGACCAACTCTTGTTGTTTGGCTTGTTGCTAATATCGCACTCTGGGCTCGTCATGGTCAGCCTCGGCAGAATGAGATGATGGCAGTATTACTTTGGGGGTCGGAGCTGGGATCAAACTACCTCTACAACGCAGCAGAAGAGACACGACAGCTCGAGCTGCATCGCAGCGACCGGCAACGCACGGCGTCCTGTCCCGTCGTCCCGTTCGGGACTTGATTGTTGTCCTGTGTGATCCACTGCTGCACCACGGGCGACCTGAGTTCCTGCATCCAACGTGGCGGCAGCTCACTGATCTAGGCCTGGCTATCGAATAACCGGCACAGAATCGACAGACGAATGATCCAGGTCCAAGTCGAGGCCGACCCTGCCTGCATTGCATGGCAACATGGCAGCACGACTGGGGCAGAGAAGGGGCAAGGGTTCTAACGCCGCTCTCTACAAATGTCTTTCCCCTGTGCTCACTCTCATCAATGCCGATCGAGTCTGCAAGGCGAGGCGATGCGGCGCGAAAGGAAAAAGAAAGCCTTGATGGGCCCCAGGCGTGCCCAGACGCATTCTTCAGGGGGCCTCAGAAGCGATGGACCTTGTTGGGAGAACGAAGGCCTAATTATGCAGGTGATGCGTAACGCCGCTGCGTCGCTAGCCCGCTCGATGCCATGTCCGTTAGGAGCCGTCCACTGAAACGTTTTCCCGCCGTAAGCGACGGTTTTCAATTACATTCCAGGACGTATCCTTACGGAGTACAGAGTACGGAGGAGTAGTATCCGTTTCGCCATGATGTCCTGAAATGAACATGGAGTGTTGCATTTGCCAGAACAGAAGGCAAGGAAACAGAAGGAGATGTGACTACGAATATCGCTCATACTGACAGTGGTCTACCACAGGTTGACGGTTTCCCCGGATAAAGTATCGGGTTTGGAGTCAAGCGATGCGCAGATTTCCACTTCGGGGCATTTTCACTCGTCATATCTGACAAGCCTAACTTGACGTCTTTATTATAGCAAATAAAGGTACCAAATCACCATTCTCAGTTTGGTGCGCCCGTTTCTTGGGCGGCAGCGGCCGTCACACAAATCGCTCCAACCGAGTTGAAAGAACATGAGACCATTGGATTTCGGCCGGTTTGACCTTGTTCCCGGCTCGGGCGTAACGCAACAACGTTCTCTGGCGGGTTGCATCCCTTTTCCATCCAACGAAAACTCACCACACTCTGAGGCGGCAAAGAATATGATTCGTCACATCGAGTCCTCATGTTCGAGCATGGTCTCGGCCTTTGTTCGCCCTAAAGAGGGTCAGAGGGTTAATATCCAAGGCAGTGACGAAAAGGCTGCGGCTGGGACCTTGACGGTGACAACGGGAGATTCAACATGGAGAGTTGCTGCTGAAAGACCTGTTTCTGGCTCATTATTGCTGACGCTTCTGCTGCAACCCCTGCCGGGGATTTGTCAAAGATCGCAGCCAGGATTACACATCGGGTTGCCTCGGCCAAAAAGCCAACTATTGCCCGAGTTGCGACGCATGATGCACTGTGAGAGCGACTTTGCGACCATGTATTCTTGAAATGTCGAGCCGACAGCAACTCCAACGCGAGCATCCAGGAGGTCAGCCCCTGCCCCGAAAAGTTGCCCCTCCCCCGGAATCTGGGGAGCTGCGAATGGATCTCTAGATCCAGCACAAGGCAACCAAGCAATGCACCGGTCTCCGGAGACTGTGCTCCATTCTTGGGCGCCAAAGATTGATTAAGCTCGACGCCGTCGATTCCAAGCGGGACGTAGCAGACAGGAACGAACCATGATGCCACTGTGGACTGAGTCGACTGACATAAGAAGCAGCCGCCACTGGCGGAAGGAAAGCCATGATGCTTATATTAGATCCTGCAACGGACCATCGCGGAGGTCTGGGGAAACGTCAGTGCCGTCCAGCGGATCAGCACAGGCTGCATGAGCAGCATGTGTATCCATCCTTCTCTGCCCAACGAACCAACCAGACGGGCAGGGCATGGCCGATAAAGCATGGCAGTTAGGCTAAATGCATATCGCGCAAAGATGCGGTGCTTCTCATCGGTATCCAATGCTCCTTCGACAGAGTCATCTTTGACACCAAGACTTGGGAGAGTTGTGAGAGGTTGCCACATCAGGAAGAGCGTCTTGTCGAAAAAGCAAAGAGTTGTTTCACGCGGGAATCGCCCCGGCTCGCATTGCGGAGAAATGGCCCATCCAACATCTCCCACTCCTTGTGACTTGTGCCACCCAGGCCACCGTCCGGAGAGTACTGTGCTGTACAGATATCATCATCACATCCAAACCTACTACTGTAACTCGATCCCTGGTCAAGTCCCCTCCAACCGGGAAATCGACGGTCTGGAATCCTCCACACCCTGTGTTTGGCAAGTTCAGTCAGCCAGCCGCTGTGTCGAGCCCGAGGAAACCTTTTCTCGTCACCTACAACAGCACATCACGCCCAATCACCTGTTCCTGGTTCCCGTCTTTCCCTTTTTTCTTACAAAGCCTCGTCCAGAAAGAGGCAGCACCCACCACCCCAAGACTCGGCAACAAGAGAAAAGGGCGCTACGACGGTGAGGCGCAGGTCGTTTGCCATGCTGGGGAGTGCAACGAACCGATTCTACTAACAGGCTGTTGGAACCGGGGTCCTGTACGCTCATGCACGTCATGCTCGCCTTGCGGATCCTGGACGGCGTGAAAATTGGGACGTGAAGTGTCAACGCTATTATGGAGACAGGACAGAACAGTGTTGGTGGTGTGGAGAGGGCAAATGGCTGTCTTAAAAGTAACGTCAGGATGATGTCTTTTTTTGAGAAGAATACTGTCGATTGATGGTGATGGTGACGGTTGATGGGCATTCATTGCCTACCCTGGATCAACCATCGATCAGCAAGGGGTTTTGGGGGTGAAAGTAAGTGGTGGGAACTAGGGCTGATTCTCTCTCATCACGGAGTTGTTGCGCGGAATTCAGTCACAGAACAGGTTGTGTTGGTTGATGGACGGCGGTGGTGATGAGTGAAACGTGCCGAGCGAGAAAGTGAGTCTATCGACAACCATGGAAACCAAGACCCCTCCCCCCTCCCCCCTTCCCCTTTACCCTTTGTGCATCTTAGCATCTCACGCCTGCTTACACGACTTACATCAGCTCTTGGCCTGTTCCCCTCGGGGTGCCAGGCCACCGGGTACACTTGGTTCTCATCGCGATCTAGCGCCCGTCGGGGATTTTCGTCCCGTTCTGGGGACCCTTTGTCGCCCCCGCCTGTCTAACTTCCCCTCCGGTGTTGGATTCCCTTGTCATCGCCGCCGCCGCCGCTGCCGCCTCGATCAGTACAGTAACCACGCCGAGCATCGTTCGCCGGATGTAGGTTGCGAAGTCCGCACACCTCAGCGCATGTCTCGGGGCCTGCAATTCCCGGACACTCACTCCTTTCTGTTCTATCGAGGCTGCGAGGGGGGGGAAACCTCATCCTTCTAAGATTCGGATCTCAACCGATGGGAATGCTGCAGCCCTCTTGTACCCTGTTTTGCTGCCTTCGCCCCTCCTCCAGCGCCGCTCGGCATGCGCTCTATTTGGTCGAGCGATAATTACTTGTCATCTCCGCTACAATGTCTCAGCGTACCCAGGTCGAGCACACCTCTTGGCTCGGCCGCCACATGTTGGTCCTCCCGGGCGCCGGACGACCAGTCATCTTGTACGGTCCGGACAGTGTGGCAGATTTTGAAAGCAGGGAAAGAGAGGTCATCACGGAGCGGGGCCAAGATGGTGTACGGACGTGACGGAGTAGTGTTGAGTGCAATAAAAAGGGGGGCTGGGCATTTGTGGGAGTGTCTGAGGAGCTCCTCGGTCGGCTGACAAGCCATGTGATGTCTCTACTCCCTCCAAGCCCTTTGGGGGTGGGCGCCGGGTCCATTCCCTGACCCCGACGGAGGCGGGCGATTATCTTTCATCATGTACGGATACGGATACAGGCGAAGGGGATGGCGACGCGTCGTCTCGTCCCGAAACGCGACGCGCGCGAGGCTCAGCCAGCCTTGTCCCGCCTCTCAAGGTGATGGTGGATGATATCCAACCTGAGGTGTGTGGCGATTCCTATCTCGAGTGTGTGCGCCGGGGCTGGCTGGGGCTCACATGTCCCGTTGGTGGATAGAGTCTAGGCAGTCACCGGGTCTATTCGGGCTGGGCTGGGCTGAGCTGAATGAAACAGGCAAACCAGGGAAAATATTGAAATCCCCCCCCTAGGCCGACCTGGAGTGGTGTGCGGGAGGCGACGGCGGAGGCGGATATGATTGCGCGTGTTCGTGGATGGCTGGCTGCCTCTCGAAGTTCGTATCGCGTCGCAGCATGACGAGGACGAGACTGTCACGACTTCGTAAACTTGACTCCCAGAACGCTGTCCAGCCACGAACCGGCCGCTTCAGCATCGCCGTCAGAAAGGCCAGCTCGAGAAAGCTGCGCGGCCCAGCTTGAGATATCATATAGAAGAGTGTCATCGAAAGCTGACATGTCAATCTCTGCTATAGGCTTACGCGCAGGAACCAGCATCTCCCCCTCGCCAGGCTCTTTTCTACGCTCTCTCTCTGCGGTCAAGGTTTCAATCTTGCCTTGCTTGGCCTTGAAGAAGAGCTTGATCTGCGTTTTCTTTGTTAGAACTAATTGTCAGTCAATGTCTCTGCGGTGGGGTGTGCTCACGTCCATGGGCAACTCTGGCCTCTCCCGGCGGTCCTCAACGTGTTGAAAGTTTGAGAAGGTGAATCTGGGCGTCTGGCCATAGATCCATTCCTTCTCTTGCAGCTGGTTGCATGCCACGCTGATGGGGCCCATCCTGAGCGCGTCGTAGTCGTCGTACGTTACCACGCTGGAGGCGCTGGAGACGCCATACAGGGATCGAAACTCTTTGATGACGGCGTCCTTGAAGGCCTCTTGCTCAAGGCCGACGTTGCGGACGGGGCTACGCACGCTGTCCACGCCAAAGCCCTGGATGAAAGGCTCGGCGGGTGATCGCAGGAGGCCCGAGATGCTCTTCAGGTTGGGGCTCTGGAGGAGACAGGTGCCGTGGTGGAGCGCACGCTTACGGGTGATCCTGTACGCCGATCCCGAGATCTTGTGGGATCCGTCATTGTCGTCCAGCCAGATGTCGTGGCGGGGGCTGACCCGCGAGCCGTGCTGGCCCAGGGAACGGATCGCGCTCGTGACCATGTAGGCGTGCGTGTTGCGGTCGAAGTTGTCGGCCGGGCAGATGACGCAGTAGTTGACGTTCCCCTCGTCGTGGAAGACGGTGCCGCCCCCGGAGCGACGGCGGACGAGCTGCACGGGGCCGCCGGCCCAGCCCACGGTCTCGGGGTCGTCCCGGATCTGGGCCAGCCGCGGGAGGTTGACCTCTGTCCACGGGTTCTGGTTGCGGCCGATGACGACGCAGGGGCTGTTGGTGTAGAGGATGAGGACGGTGGAGTCGGCGTGGCTGGTATTAAGGAGAAAGTGCTCGACGGCGAGGTTGAGGTACGGGTCGGTGCTTGCGGAGACCCAGACCTGGAACTTGTTGTCGGGATGGCTGCAGTCTTGCCAGGGGATGGGGGAGCGGGTTGACCATGGGTGGCCCGGGCGGGCGTACTGCGAGGCGTGGCGGTGGGAGATGACTGATGCCGATGCTGATGCTGATGCTGCTGAGAGGATGTTCTGCCTAGTCGAGTGCAGGCGGGGAAGGAGGATGCTCTGTCTGGTCGAGTGTAGACGGGAAAGACGGGTGAGGAATGTCATGATGAGGGGAGAGAGGTTGCTGTTGTGTCGTATCGGCTCTATTGGGGGGCCAATGATTAAAGGCCAAGTCTATGTGTAATAGATTAACAAGATGAGAGCAACGAACGCGAGTTGGCCGTGCTAAAAGAGCAGCGATAGGTGAGGATAAAAAGTCTCGTGTCGTTGGATTGAAGCTTCAAGCTATTATCCAATGAGCAGAGACGAGAAGAAGAAGGAAAAAACTTGGAGCTCTCAACGTTGTCAGCCTTGCAGCACCTCCACTAGCACCGGAGGTCGGCCACCAATCGGCGCTGTGGCACTGGACCTTGCCAGTGAGCTTCCAGTGAGGATCTAGTAGGACTGGTTCACCAGGTGCAACGGGACTTGGAAAGCGGTTGGCATCTCTCGGTACCTTGCATGGTCCATGGGCCATGGCTTGCTTTCTTTTCCAGGCTGAAACCCTAAGCCCTTGACGAGATGCTAGGGAATCCAACAAGGTGATGTGGAAAAAAAGGGTTGAAGAGTCGTAACCTTCTTTGTTTTGTAATCATGTTCTTGTCGTTGTTCCTTTTTTCCCTCGGGCCTCCTTGGCTTTTTTTCAATGACGCTGTTCCATTGCCGGATGCTGCCAGGTCCGCTGTAGCCCCCAGCGCTTGGTGCTCGGTACCTGAAAGTATGGACAGGGATGAGGAATTACCCAGACTCCCGAGCCAAACGAGGATTGACTCACAGAGCACATATGCCATGGGATCCGGTCTCGCTTGATTGAATAATAAAAGAGCGTCTGGTTCTTGTTGATTTATTAATTGTGTGCTTTGTTCAATCGAGTCGAGAGAGATTTTGGTGATTCTCTCTGGTCTTGACCAATTGCGGGAATCCTACTTTTTTTTTCTTCCTCTCTCTCCTGCAGACCTAAAGTGC
>JABFEP010000471.1:0-24198 GCA_013618265.1 Fusarium albidum
TAGGTGGTCCTGGATGGTAGTCAACGCCTCGTACTCGAAATACATCCAGCGCATCGGAAAGCCCCCCGCCCCCATGACGACAGACTACGCCGCCCTCCTCGACACGCACGCCATATTCGTCCTAAAGACAAGCGCCGAGGTCGTCATCGGCTCCATCATGCTGGCCGAGGACGCCGACTCGGACTCGGTCCAGGTCAATAATCTGGTCGTCGACGTGGCGGCTCAGGGCCGTGGCTACGGGGGCACGCTGATGCGCTACGCCGAGGGGTTCGCCAGGGCGAGGGGGCGGACGGGTCTGACGCTGTTTACGAATGTCAAGATGGTTGAGAACCTGGGGCTCTATGCAAAAATGGGGTTTGTCGAGACGGGGAGGAGGACCGAGGCGGGCTATGAGCGAGTGTACTTTTACAAGAACCTGTGATTTCACCAGACGCCGCCAATGTCTATTAATATATCCGCCGTATCTCCCGAGTTTAGAGACAAACGTTCCGAGGTGCTTGCCCCCCTATCATCCCGCACTTGAACAAGGGGGTTTTCTCTACCATCACGAGACAGATGCCGGGACAATCGTTCGACGGCCAGAGGGAGCTAATGCCCACATCCCCAGGGAAGGGAGATCTACGCTGTGCGCCAAAGTGTAAGAACCCACCCAGCCTGCGCACCATGTGGTGGCAGTACGGAGGTGATAAAGGTCACGATAAGTGTCGTTAAGCAGAATTAGCAGCTACCTAATATCACCGTACAGGAAAGTAAAGCCAGTAGAGCTTTACCCTACCTACATATATCCACCCAGCTTCACCACCAAGACGGCCTTTGCGGGCGAATCTTGTAGTAGTCCTATTCATGGTCATCCGTCTTGAGAAACCCTCTCATCTGGGTCGATCGCTGAGCAACCAGGAAGATCTTACTGATAGTCTCGTTCGCCAGCACGTACTGTATCCTGGCCGTCTCCTCGCCCAGGAGCCAGCCGGACCACCTTGTCTGTGTATCGCTAGAGTACCGCATAACTGTTCGTTCAGCAACCCCTCCTGTTGCTATGATGAGCTGGTAATGCTCCAGATGTGACGCGACGGCCGTGTCGGCCGCGGAAAGACCCGTGATGGCCTTTTCCACGAGACGATTCATGAGCTGAAAGGTAGCCACGAGGTGCTGCGAGGCGTAGTCGACGGCATCAAGGATCCGGAGAAGCCAGCCGCGGATATGGCTCCCAGCATGAGGGCGTAGACCCTGACCGACTTGGCTGAGGATAAAAGTCGAGCTGTGGTGCAATAGACCGTAGGCTCTCGTCAAGACGCTCTAGGGTCACGAGGCAGTCATGATTGCGCTGAGCGATGATAGACCTCGACCGACCAGAGAACGTCCTAGTCCTGATAGGGGGGCATGGTTTCGTAGACCCAAGTGTACGGCGTGCGACCGGGGGCTTGGGCCCGAGGGGACCAGAGAGGAGTGGCCATGGACCTTGTGCGCCCAAGATACGGTCTACCGTCGGCATCGGCCGCATTGCGCCCATCCCGGTCACGCGAGAGGGTCTGCTGCGCCGTGGAGGCTGGTTCTTGCCAAGAGGATGGCCTTCTGCGGTCTTGTGACATGGCGTTGAGGGATCAAGAGAGGGGAGAGACGACGAGATTGGTATTCCGAATCTCGAGAGACGAACAAAGTTGCTGTTGTAGAAGCAGGCAGGATTTTCCACACACTCTTACTCGAGACGAACAAAGAAATACCGAAATGTGAGCCCAGCCTTCTGCTGTGCTGCTCCCACCCACGAGAACAAAGAAAGATACGTACTTTTCCCATCCATCCCCCCCTGCGCGACGCCTCGCTCCTTACGCCGTCGGACCACTGTTGGATCGATCGATATGCCGTCGCCTCGTGCTCCGACCTGACGCTTCTTGGAGGGGGTTCGGCGACCGTGTGCAGAGGGCCATCTGTCCGAGTTAAAAGTCAGCACGAGTTGGCCATTGTGGGGGGAGTCCGAGATGGCCACTCACCTGAACTAGCATGGGAACTAGATAGACCACGGCAAATTGCCCCAACCAACTGCCCTCACTATCCATCATGCAGACCATGCCAGTAAGCACCATCCATACCCAAAGACGTCCTAGCAGCATAGTTGAACCAGAACCGCCCCGTCGTCCACGACTCGCGCATCCTCTCGGAAAGGCGCGGCTCGTCTCCGGCTCTCTCCACCCGCTCCAGAGCTCGCAGAAACTGCTCCATCCTCGGCACATATCTCTGCACAAAGTCATCCCCTCTGCCGTGAGCCAGCCACGAGTCTGGTCCTCTCAGGAGCAGCCACCAGGGAGGGTCGTGGACGAACTGGGCGGGCATGCTATTTGTGAAGCCCCAGTCGATAATAGCCGTGATGCGCAGAGTTTCTGGATCGATGAGTATATTCTCGGGGTGTAGATTTTCGCAGAATAGCTTGAATAACGCGTTGGGATCGTCGACGGAGTACTTTGGGATGAGATTCTTGAAGCCGTGACGGGCGGTGAGGCGTCTCTTGAATTCGGCCTCGTCACTGTTCATCTGAGTTTCTAGATGGAGGAGACGCTGTCTTGAAATCGAGTCGAAAAAGTCGCCAGGGAAATGGAACGGTGCAAAGGGGAGCTTGTCCATGGGGAATCCTGTGCTCGTCAGGTCGTTCATATCGCGTGTGAGCGGTCTGGTGATGACGGCCCAGTCCCCTAGGGGGTTTCTATTGACGGCCCCGATGAGTGGGAATTCGATACGAGAGAGCTGAAGCATGTAGTCTGCAAGTTGGCCATAGATAACGTCGAGGGTCTTGTCGTCTATTTCAGGGTCAAGAACCATATCTTGGCCCTGCTGCTTGAGGATCGTCGACAGTCTAGTCCCCTGTATGAATTCCATAATGATAAACGCACCCAACTGCTGAGGACCCTCCTCAGCTGGGCCCCAGGAGTGTATCCTGGGTACTGGAATGGCGGTGTTCTCGCCGAGGTACTCGATGACGCATGCTTCGTTTTCGACCTTTTCGGCTATCCAGGGTGTGTATATACGGCCTGGGTTTTCGAATCGGATGAGGACGCTTGGTCGACGGTGACCGAATCCGATATGGACGCTGGTGTTGGATGAGCCCTTGAGCAAGCCGAGGTATTGGCCGGTTCCTTTGCCGTCCAAGCGCGCGTCAACAAACGCAACAACATGCTCTCTTGCGTTGACGAGCTTGCTTATCCAGGCCCTGTGCTTGTCTGCCGGGGAAAGATCATGTGTCGTCATTCTGGTGTTGCGGGGAGGCAAATGGGGAAGAGGTTGCTGTCCAACGAGACACTAATCATGCGCGTCATTAGTCAACCTCTGCCACTACTGTCGTTTATCTCCTAGTACACTGTCGACATAGAGACTGATTCACATTCTGCCGCTCATCAATGCATATTGCTGGCAGAATGAATAGCATTAAGTGATACCTTTTCCAGCACCAATGCTATGTTGATTATCACGCATCAGGACAGGGAAATCAGAACAAAGAGAAGCTTGCAGGTACATTATTCCAAGATGGGCATGTTCTGCACCCATTGTTATTCAAGTAGTCCATTGTGCATATGACCAACTCCGACATTGTTCCCGGGTGTCTGAAAGAAGCACTGAACAACCATCAAGATTCAACATGAACAGACAATCACACTCGGATATAAAAGTCCCTGGCCAGTATCGAATCCTCGTCATCACTCACACCTCATCACTTAAAAGGTCAGTACTTGTCACTCACACATCACAGCATGTATCCCTCCACTCCCACGACTTCCTTCTCGGGGTCCACTACTCCCCCTTCTGCTCCCAACTCACCACGGACTCCATGCCCGACCTTTCCCGTCCCTCGCCCGGATCCCAACGTCGACGCCTGGGGAGTCCGGGGGCACTCCAACCCGCGCTGCCAGTGCGCCTGCGTGTGCAGCAGCATTGTCCGCAACACCAGCTGCATCTTTTGCGACTACTGCATCGAGCACCACGTGGGGTAGTCTTCTGATGTGATCTATAAGATCTGGCTCGTTCCTTTCCAAGCGAGGAGTTGGTCTTTTCTCGGCAAAGCCATCAGAGCTTGCCATTTTGCCAAGGCTCGTAAATCGGGCCTTACAGGTTGGATGTATAAAATAAAAGGTCGGTTCCTGGCCAAGAATCATGGCGCATAGACTATTACGTGAAATCGATTGACTCTTTAGTAATTAGCCCCGTCCGAGTAATGCTCCAAGAAATGCAAGCCAAGACCCCAGAATGTCTGACGGTTACATATCACAGCCAGATCTCCCGCCCCTGCATGACGTCGCCTGGATCAGGGTTATCGCCCTTGACCTCATTCGTAGTCCTCACTCGCTTTCTGCTCGTTTACGCATCGGGAGGCTGGAAGCGGATCTAGCGCCGCCGACTGGCATGTGCCGAGACCGACGACCATCCTCGTCTGATATCATGCCTGAGACCGGGTTCGAAAGAAGAAAAGCCCAAAGTGGCAAAGGCGGAGAAACAAGAAGTAAGCCACACCAGGGCCGCGACTCTGCGTCAGCATTCTTGACACCAAAAAGCCATTCTTAAAGGGATCGGTTGCCCTGCACGTGGGCCTTGTCAGTACACCAATTCTCTCCTCCCGATGCTGCATATATCTTCCGGCCACGCAGGCAGACACCTCGTATCGACCGTGCTGGGGGCTCCCAGGAGCCCTAATCCCATCACGCTGTTTCACCACATCAAAGTCCCAGCCGAAGTAGTGTCGGCTGAGGAGGGGGGGGGCAACACATCAGGGACATCTTCAGCATCTTCAAAAACAATGACCACCACGCCAGGACCTGCAGAGATTCTTGTATGTTTGGACCTCTAATTCTTGCTAAGTACTGACCTCTAGACTTCGCAATGGATCCTCATCGCCCTCGCGACCGCCGTCATCGCCGCCCGGCTGTACCTCCGGCTGCGCATCCAGCACCGCAAGCTCCTCAGCAGCGACCTCATCATGTGCGCCGCCTGGATCTTTGCCCTCATAACGGCGTCCTTCGGGCCCATGTTTGCGAGCCTGGGGGCCCTCGACCCGGATGTGCAGACTTCTCTGCAGGGATACAAGGGCAAGGTGGACGACCTGCAGCTGGTGCTCAAGGTACGCTGGATTCACTGGTGTTGGACGTCGGCTGACAGTCTAGCTGTTCTTTGCATGCAACTTTCCCTTCTACACCACCTTTTACCTCTGCAAGGCTGCCCTGCTCGCAGTCTATCTGCAGGTGTTTCCGGATTTCATGGTCAAGAGGAGGATCTTCCTGTGGGTCACCATCGGGTTCGTCGGCATGGCATACATGACCACCATCATCCTCGTGTTTTGCATGTGTCTCCCGCTGGAGAGGAACTGGGCCGTTGTCCCTGCAGAGGCGTGCTCGAGCGTGTCCATCGGCATCATCTTCCAGGTCGGCTGGGGGTTGCACTTCCTAGGTGATCTTCTAGGTGAGTCTCTACTCGTCGTCCAGTACTTGACTAATATCTCAGTCTTTATCCTGCCATGGCTCATCGTCCCCGCGTTAAACGTAAAGAGGGCTCTCCGCCTCGGCATCTACTTCACCTTTCTCCTCGGCACCATCAACATCGCCTTTTGTCTCGTACGCTTCGTCACCATCCAGCGCGCAGGCGAGGACTACTCCATCTCTCTCAGCACCATTGGTAACTCCCCTTTCACTACTTTTTTTGAGTCTCATCTAACACCCCCAGTCCTATGGAGCTCTCTAGACGTTAACATCGGCCTCGTCGTCGCCTGCCTTCCCTCTCTCCGACCGTACTTTGGCTCGCGCAGCAACTCGGAGTACCCCTCGGAGAACGGCCACAACAAGTCCACCAGCGGCCAGCAGTCGCAGGAGTCTGCGGGGATAAAGCTCGGAGGCAATCAGTTCCCAGGGCATCTCGAGCACCCCTCTGGTCCATCGTGCCCTCGTCTGCATCACCATGCGTCGCTGTCGACGTATGTGGGCACAGAGGATGAGATATGGGATGATGGAAAGAGGAGCAATGCGAGCGATGTCGAGCTGATACAGATGCGTGCACATGCATGATGGACTAAATAGATACTTAATACAGAATACACGATACCGAACGCCATCGGTTCGCCTCTCTTCTAGTCATAACCCGAAGCGTTTTGGCGCCCGCTAGCACCGGGATGGCCATCTGCGGCATGGGTGATTTGAAATTGAGAATGCTCTGGAATGCTGCCTCAGCCGTTGGGCTTGCTCCGGCTCGGACGTGGCGTCGTGGTCGGGTATGGCGGCCTTGCATGTCTTGCTTGGCGGCTCCCAGATGCCCGAATGTTGGGCCCTTGGCGGGAGGGGGACTTTTAACAAGGCGGTGTGGTCTCAACTGCTATTCAGTGCTGGATGACACTCGGGATGAGCAGATCAGGGGGTTGCTATCTATAGATACAAGTGTAATACAAGGCGGACCGAATCTGCCGAGTCCTCCTTGATTAGATTCGGGCTGAACTCTACTATCCTGGTAATAATTCTCCTCAAGACACTGGATGGATCTTGTGAATGTCCAGGGTAGGTGTCTCACTTGCCTGCAGTTAGTGTTGTTCGTCACCATTTGATCCACTCCCCTTGGCCTGTCAAGCTGTGATGGATGAGAATAATCGTGCTGTGCCCTCAGTCAGAGCTACAAACCCAGGCCCTAGAACAGTTCTAGCCCAGCTAGACTATTCACAAGTTCACAACGCCAATCGTGTTCTGGCGGCTTCCCCACGTGGTCTAGCTTGGGAGGCCATCGCGCCCAAGCGGCATGCACGGCGGCGTGAGCCGGCCCGGACATGTCTCGGGATGTGACTGCGGCCGAAGCTCGGCGGGGCATGGCGGCTGAGAATGCACGGGAGCAGGAGCTCGACAGTGTTCAGACCGTAAACCATCATGTATTTAGCATTGCTGCGTAATGACGTGTAATATCATAATGACATCCTTCCGGGGTTGAGCCCAGACGTACTCCGTACCAATTTTGAAACTCCGTGGTTGAAGACTTTGAAAGAGAAGGGATGAAAGAGAAGGGGATAAAGCAATGCAAGACCATCAGCGGCGGTTGACGCCGACCAGGCTGAGGAACTCGTTCCTCGTCTTCTGGCTCCTCTCAAAGCACCCCAGGACGCAGCTCGTGACGGTGGTGCTGCTCATCTTCTGGACGCCCCTCATGACCATGCACAGGTGGCTCGACTCCATGACGACGGCGACGCCCTGGGGCTGCAGCACCTCGAAGATGGCGTTGGCCACGTCGCGCGTCAGGCGCTCCTGGATCTGGAGGCGGCGCGCAAACATCTCTGCGATGCGGGGCAGCTTGGAGATGCCGATGACTGCGTTGCGGGGGATGTAGCCGATGTGCATCTTGCCCGTGAAGGGCACGAGGTGGTGCTCGCACACCGAGTAGACGTCAATGTCCTTGACGATGACCATCTCGTTGTGTCCCTCCTGGAAGATGGCCCCGTTGACGATGTCCATGACGTTCTCCTGGTAGCCGCGCGTGAAGAAGAGCATGGCCTTGGCGTACCGCTCGGGCGTGGCAAGCAGGCCCTGCCGGTCGGGGTTCTCGCCGACGCACTCGAGCAGAGTCCGGACCGCGCCCTTCATGGCCTCGAGCCGAGCCGCCTCCTTCTCGGGGCTCTCCTCCAGCCGCTCCCGCGTGCCCACGCTGGGCTTGCTGAGCCCGTCAAAGTCGATTATCGGGCTGCTCGACCGGGTCGACGACGGCGTCGCCTCGACGGCCTCGCTCTTGCCACCGCCGTCCTTCTTGCCCTCCTCCTTCTTCTGCCGCTTCTTCTCGGGCCCGTCGCGGAGGTCGCGGGACGGCTTGCTTATGCTCGATCGTCGTGCCACGTTCGGGCTCGAGGGGCTGGCGAGGGTCTGCTCCTGCGAGGGCGATCCCCGCTTCTTGCGTCTCTTTTCGCCATTGACGGCGCGCGTGTCGGGGGATTGAACCATTGTAGGCGAAAGTGATGATCTGCGAGGGAAGAGAAGAAAGTATGCCGTTATATAGCTTCGATTGTGTGCTTGACACAGGATCCGATATCGGTTGGTGGTGGTCAGCGGTGACTTTTATTTCGAGAGAGAGGGGAAAACCCGAGTCAGAATGGGCTCCAATATTGTTGAGCAGGCATGTCTCACGACGGCAAATTTGGTTGAATCACCCGACAGCGGGCTGGCTAGTTTCGGCCCGGCAAAAGTTCCGGCCAGCCGCCTGCTGCAGGGAGGAAAGCATTGCGTCGAGGCGAGACAAAATGACTCGTATCCGGACGGCCTATTCCAGGGAAGCTTTCGTGAGGATTCCCGCGTTGGTTGATGAAGGGAATCGCAGTAATTACAGGGCAGCATCCCAGCGGGAACTTGTGAAAAAGACGTGGGAAATTCGCCAATCAGATGGAAACGCTGATGGATGATGGACTGTAGCTAAGCCGCAGGGAAAAGGGGGATTTGCCACGGCTCACCAATGAGATGGCACGCTTCTCGGCTTCAGTGGGGTACCCGCCTGAGGGCTGCACTGGAGCTGACAGGCCTGCTGCGACGCTTTCCGTGTCGCGACTCCCTCCTTAGGGCTCTAATCTCACAGGGAAAACACCAGCAACAATGCCATGAAGGATGCGGCCTTCTCGCGCAAACATCTGCTTCTGGCTGCTATGGTTCTGCGCCCTGACATGGTGCTACTTCAACAGCTACGATGACCCCTCGTCGCTGTTCTACGACGCCGACCACGCCTTCGACAGGCACTTCTCGGCCGTCCGCGAGGCCCAGGTCGACGAATACCTCGGCACGCACGTCTACCCGGTCGAGCACCAGAGCAGCCCGGCCAAGCCTGCGAGCAACGAGGCCCTCTGCGTGGGCATCCCCAGCATCAACCGAACCACATCGGCGTTTCTCGCGCGCACCGTGGCCAGCCTCGTCGACACGCTGACCCTCGAGGAGCGACGGTCCATCCACATTGTTGTCCTGCTCGCCGACAAGGACCCGACGACGCACTTCGCCTACGGCCAGGACTGGCTGTTTGCTCTGGCCGACAATGTCATCGTGTACGAACACGACGACGACGCGCGCTCCGCCCTCAACTACACCGTCATCCCGCACGACGTCCGCGGCGTCGGCCGCAGCGACGACCGCGTCGAGAACATCCGCCTCGACCACTCGGTCCTGTTCGAGACGTGCCGCCGACGCGACCCCTCGTACTTTGCCCTCGTCGAGGACGACGTCATGGCCTCGCCCGACTGGTTCACGCGCTTCAAGACGGGCGTGCTCGAGGTCGAGAGGCAGTCTGCAGAGTCTGGCCGCGACTGGATCTACATGCGCCTGTTCTACTCGGAGATATTCATGGGGTGGAACAACGAGGAGATCCTCGACTACATGAAGGTCGTGGTCCTTGCCTACACCGCCATCATCACCTGCCTGCTCATCGCGCTGAGGTGCCGCCGCCGCCGCCGTCACCACTACGCCGGCACATTTGCGACAAAGGACCTCGCCCAGACGGTCGCCCTGCTGCTCGGCCTCTGGATCCCCGCCTGCGTCGCCCTCGCCTTCATGTGCGGCCGCATCACCCTCCACAGACTGGTGCCGTTCCGGGGCGCCGCCGGCGTGCGCGAGATGCCGCGCTACGGGTGCTGCGCCCAGGGCCTGGTCTTCCCGAACCACCACCTGCAGGGCCTGGAGGAGTTTCTGAGGGAGCCGCCGTTTGCGTACCCGGGGGACATGATCACCGAGGACTATGCCCGCGACAGGGGGCTGACCAAGTGGGCGCTCGATCCGAGCGTCATGCAGCACGTCGGCATCGTCGAGTCGAGCGACGGGCCCAGGAGGGCCGAGGTCTGGAACTTTAGCTTTGAGAGGAGGCTGGGATGAGGAGACTGATGGCCAGTGTCTGGTGGACGGTGGGCATTTGCGAACCCGAGTTCCATTACATGATACCCTTGATACTTGGACAGTAGTCAGACTCCATAAGAGGAAACGTATAAAGCACGTTGGCGAGGAGTCAATAAATGACAGACATCGTGTAAGAAGATGGGCAGATGAGGCGTGACATTGACTTGCCTCTGGCATGCAGATGCAGACGAATGGTATCTGCTCTGTCTGACAGGATCTTGAAGCATCCTCGAACGTCACCTGAATACCGTCGAGGCCGGCATGTCCGTCGTAAGCGTCAGGTACCGCGTGTTGTCAAGGCTATTCCAACGCAGGAAGAGTCGGGCCATTGTTGAGACAAGCGCAAGGGCGAGCCGTGTCTGGATGTAGTACCAGGCTTGAGGCGGTCTAGTGAAGGATGAAGAGTGCCCGTTACAGCCCGAGACTGTTGATGTGGTAAATGGGTATGTATCTTGGTCTGCTTGGGGGCTTGCCTGAGATGGATGCGGTGCTTGGGGAGTACGAGAGGGACCAAGGGTTGCTCGAGTCACATGTCTCAATGCCTCTTGCTCCATCCTGCTACTGGCCATGGAGATAGACACCGGAGATCGGAAGCAGAAGATCAAAAGTGCAAGTAGACAAAGTGCAATAACTGTCGGAGATACTGAAGCACTGCGGCCGATGGCCTGAACTTGTCTGGACAATGTATAACTGATAGGGAGTCTGGTCAACGCTGGCGTTGCGTCTTGAGGTTTCTGAGATCATTCTCCGATTCTTTCAAAATGGATATCATACTGCTGGAAATAAAACCACATCCTTCGTAAATGATTTCTCCTTTTACTTAAAAGTAATTAAAAAATCCCATCACCATCCATTCCATACCAGCAGGACAAGCCACGGGAATACGGAGCATTCAACCACATTATCTCCGCAACTCCGCAATCCGCACTCCTCCGTCACCTCCGCCAGCTCTCCCTTTATATCACTGCGTCGCCGTGGTAGTAACGAATGCTCTTTAGAACAGCTCTGAACCATCCACCCAAGTCCAGCAAGAACCCATCCCAACTCTGACCCATCCACCCAAGTCCAACCCAACCAGCATGGCCATAAGAGCACTCGTAGTAGGCGGCACAAGCGGCATAGGCTACGCCATGGCCTGCCACGTCGCCGCCGCAGCGAGCTCCTCGTCCGTCACCATCAGCGGCCGGTCCACGCCGCAGAAGCTGCCGCACCCCAACATGGACGCGCGCCCCCTTGACGCGTCGTCGATGCGCCAGATCAAGCAGTACACAGACAGCTTCAAGTCCTCGCTGTCGAGCGAGGGCCAGAAACTCGACCTCCTGATCCTGACGCAGGGCGTCATGACCACGGCGGGGAGGACAGAGACGCCAGAGGGCATCGACCGCAAGATGGCTCTGCACTACTACGGGAGGCAGCTGCTCATACGGGAACTCCTCCCCGCGCTGAAGGAAGACGCCAGAGTCATCGTCGTGCTGGATAGCGTGTACGGGAAGCCGGATAAGCTCCTCTGGGAGGACCTCGACCTCAAGACGCACTTCACACTGGGAAATGCAGGGAACCACTGCATGGTCATGAACGATGTCATGGTGCAGTTCCACGCGGCGCAGCAGGGCAACGGCGCGAGGAGGCATTTCGTCCATGCGTTCCCGGGGGGTGTGAACACCGGTCTGTGGAGGGAGCTGCCTTGGTACCTGCGGCCTCTTGGACGGGGTGTTCTCGCCGTGGCGGGTGTGTCGCCGGAGGTTTGTGCTGGGAGGCTGCTGGGGGGAGCTGACGAGTGCGCGGCGGCGGGGGAGAAGGAGGGCAGGTTCTGGAGCAACATTGATAGCAAGGGGAAGCTGGTTGCCGGGAAGGCCGTCTGGAGCGAGGAGCAGCTGAGCAAGGTGGCGGACCATACCTGGGGGGTTATCGACGGGGCGTTGAAGTCGTGAGCTGGATATTAGGATACTGTAGGATAATAATGGTGGTTTCTAATTTAATATAGCTGTCTACTTTTTAGTCCTAACCGTCTCCAAGACCCCGTCCTTATTCTCGACAGACTCTCCCTCGGACCGGTTCTCGACGAGCTTGGCGTCGTCCACATGGCTCAGGTCGACCGTCTTGAGGGCAAACATGACGAGCAGCATCGGGGCGAGGGCGGCGGTGGCAGCGATGGCGAGCAGCTGCTGCGTCTCGCGGTAGGACCTGTCGATGGCGGCGCGGACGGGGGTGCCCTTGGGGAACTCCTGGGCCACGACGATGGACTTGTAGATCTTGACGGCCTGGGCTCTGGTGTCGGGGGGGAGGTAGCTGGTGAGTTTCCTGGGGAGCATGTTGTTCCAGATGGCGCCGCTGACACTGCAGGAGTTAGCAATCATCCTAGAATCAGGCTCAAAAGTACCTAGTTCCGACGGCGCCGCCAAAGTTCATGGCAGCGTAGTAGACGCCCGTGACTACTGGTACATCCTCCTTTGCAACGAGAGCCTGGACGGAGACCTGAGCGGCAGTCTGGTAGAAAGCACGGCCCACGCCGACGAGGGTCTTTGCCGTGATGAAGCACGCCTCGTTGGCGCTGCCGCCGTGCATGTCGACAAAGTAGACCTGGAGGCCCTGGCCGAGGACGCAGAGGGGGACACCGACAAAGACCCAGATCTGGGTGCGCCTGGTGTACTTTATGAGGACGCCGACGAGGACAGAGGCGATCTGGAAAGCGACGCGGAGGGCGTTACTGTACTGTCAGCACTGCAGAGTCCAAAGGTAGAGGGTGCGTACTCGATCCGGGTAGAGTGGCCTGGACTGAAGCCGCCTGCCACCTGGAGATAGCTGGGGAAGAAGATTGTGAAGCACGAGTAGTGGAAAAAGTCGAGCATGGACAAGACGCACGCGGCGACGACGGTGCGCTCCCTGATCATGCGGAACGGCATGAACGGCACCTCTGCAAACTTGGCGTCCCACACAAAGAAGACGGCAAACACGACGACGCCCACGACAAGCATGGCGATGTAGCCTCCCTGATCCCATCTATCGCTGTTCCTAGCGCCGGTGAGAGAGAGCGGGATCAGAGCGAGTCCAAGGCCGAGGACGAGGAGGAAGGCACCCATGAGGTCTAGATCAACCCAGAGGAGATGGCGTATACGCTTCCCCAGGGGTTGTGTCTTGTCTGCTGCGTGCCATGCGCCCTCGCGGCGGTATCCTGCGTCGCGGGCCCTCTTCTGGAGAATGTACAGCGTGACGATGAGGGGTGCGGCGCAGAATGGCAGGATGACGGCCCACATGCCGTAGCCCCAGCGCCAGGTGGAGTGCTTGAGGACGCTGTCGGCGACGATGGACCCCAGGTAGAGGGTTGGGATGGAGGCGACAGATTCGGGGAGGGATGTCCATAGACCGCGGTTGATGAGGGATGTTGTATCGGCGATGAATACCTGCTGCATGATGCTGTATCCCGTGTCGCCGATGGACTCGAAGATACCACCGGCCTGAGATGTCAGAGAAAGTCAAGAAGAGATGGGGCAGACTTGCAATGTAGGTGGCTATGTCTTGACATGCTGCGTACATGACTTGCGAGAGGACGAGGAACAGGATCGAGAATGTGAGACCCTCAGCTCGACCAAAGACCTGAACATGTTAGTGGAGAAAACACGTGTCTGAGGACATACGTTGGAGAACTTGGCCATGATGGGATACGTGACGAGGCCGATGATTGTGCCGACGACGTTGGCCGTCGTCAGGGCCGAGTGTCTCTGGAACTCGGACGTGGCGTACGCATCGTACACCTTTGTCGCGTACTTGAGGAACGAGGTGATGAAGGTGGTGGCGAAGAGGCTGCAGTCAGTGTCAGACGGTGTCAAGTGTCAAGGGGAGACGCACCCGCTAAAGGCAATGATCAGGGCCTTTCTGGACCACGACTCGCGCAGGATGTCTGTGTTGTCGACATTCTTCCTCGCCGCCTCGACGTCGCTTGGAGTATCTGAAGCCATGCTGTGTGATGTCCATTTCAAGTGCATCCGTTGATCTTCTTATAGACTCTCATCCCGGTCGTCATGCCACCCGAAAGGTCGGCCTGGGCGTGGGGTATTGGACCATCTAATCTTATCAGATCCGCAGCTGTTCGCTTTAATCCCCTCAGGTGCAAGCCATACCCCCGGACCAGCACCTGATGTGGGCTGAAAAACCGTGATCTGACCGTGATCGAGGGCCAGGTTGGGAATAGCCTCATCGGGAACCTGTCTTGGCACCTGGCTGTCGGGTCGGAAAGGACATGTGACGGGGGATTCCGGTCTTTTCCTGCAGCAGACGGGTGCATGTCTAGGATGAGCCGGAAGAAACCGACGCGCTGTGGCATAGCCGTCCATGGAGCCACGAAAATAGGGGGGTAGTCAGAGATAAATCAAGACCCTGTCACACCTTACCGTTCCGCTGGAACAGTCTTATTGGAGTTGTGTGACTGGGAACCTGGGTAGGGCAGTGAGTGAGGCTCAGTGGTAGATAACCTCGGCAATAAAGTTATCAATCGCAGTCGACCCATGCCAAGGTTGGCCTGACTAAAAGGAGCATTTCCGGAATTCGGGAATACGGAGTTGGAAGCACATCCATGACCGATGATTACCGTCATGGTCCCTGGTCCGAGTTAAGCATGGCAGGCTTGGACCTGCACGTCTCGTCTCGGTGGCGCCACTTCCAGTCACCGTGAGTTCTGGTCTTTTAACGAGTCAATCCTTGCAAGTTTGGCAGTTCATGTCCACTCTTCAGTCTTCAAGTCAATATTCTATTCTATAGACCAACTCTATGGTATGTATTAAACTCCGGATGCTGTAATCCCTCCCCTAGGCTAGATTGTCGGGCGACTTGGCCCTGATCTTGGCCCCGTACAGGCGAAACACCACCGGCACCGGCACCAGGACCAGCGCGAGAAAGGCGAGGATACTGTTGCCCCATCCGAGGCCGAGGCTATTGTACATGGACAGACCTGCGAGGGGTAGCATCGCGCCGGCGATGGAGCGCAGGACCGTGACCGCCGCGACGACAGAGGCTGCGTACGAGATGTATGCGTCGATGAGGTAGATTTGCAGACACATCTATTCCGTCAGACCGAGTCATCACAGACCAAGGACCACTCACCATGATTCCCATCAGACCAAAACAGAACAGGGCAACACCAATCATTGGCACGATCCAGTGAGTATTGCTCTCCGTCGTCCACCCGTACCAGAACAGCGACGCCACGATGAGCACCCCGTTCGGAAGAGTCAGCCATATCGGCAGCCGATCCTCCGGCACCGTCTTTCCATTCTCGGCCAACTTCTTCTTGATGATGACATCCGCCAGCACGCCAAACAGGACGGTGCCGCACAGCATGCCCACTCCCGTGGGGATGTACGCCAGGCCGATGGTGCCCGTGCCGAAGCCGTACTGCTGGGCAAACACAAAGGTGAAGGTGCTGAACATGAGGTACAGCACGCCGTAGACGACTGCCACGTACAGCGAGAGGGCCAGCACGGGGGGCTGCGTGAGGAGCATCTTCATGGGGCGGATGATGGCGTGCTCGAAGCGTCTTCTCGGGCTGAGGCCGTTGTCCAGAGAAGAGTACAGGTCCTGGTTGCCAGTCTCTTTCCTCAGACGGTTGACCTTTTTGCTGATGAGCGTGGGATGGTATGTCTCTGGTGCGGCAAAGTAGCACAGCAGTGTAAGTGCGCCGGCCTATTCGTCAGTATCACAACGACAACTTTTAGACAGGAACCTACAAAGATGGCAATCACCCAGAATACCCATCTCCATCCTAGACTCTCAATCATGTACCCCCCCGCCAGAGGCCCGATGCAAGGTCCGAGCAGCGGCCCCATGGCCCACGCAGCCATGGCCTTGCCCCTCTCCTCGACGGGGAACATGTCGGATATGGTGCCGCTGCCGTTGGTCACGGGCGTGGACCCCGTGAACCCCATGAGGAACCGAAACACGATCAGCATGGGCATGTTCTGGCTCAGGGCCGTCGCCACGGTCGCGAGGATGAAGAGCACGTTTGCCGTGTTGAAGACGGGCGCGCGGCCGTAGATCTCGCTGAGGGGTGCGGCGAGGAGGGGGCCGAACGCGAAGCCGAGGACGTACACGGATACAACAAATGTCGCGACGTTTTCGTTGTCCGACTTGAACTCGCGCATGATGTCGGGGACGCCAGGGGCGAACATGGAAGAACCGAGGGGGCTGCATCGTCAGAAGAGTACTTATACAAGGCTTGGACACTCACGTTAGAAGAGTCATCAGCGACAGTGCCCCAATGTTGATCCATTTCTTCTTGGCTGGCCAGTTCATCGGGTTCTGCGCATCATCCGGTCCATCCCATCCGACAGCGTTGGGGTCTTGGGGTGTTGAACTCGACTCGCCCTCCTTGGTCCCTGCCGCAGCCTCCTCGTCGGTTCGCTTGGAAGTCTCGTCGGTCTGTTGCTTAGGGGGCTCGCTGCCGTGGCTCGAGGGCGTGAGTGTCCGTTGGCTCTCTGGCCGGGCAATGTCGCCCATCTGGATGTTTGAAGACTCTGCCGCCATCGTCTGAAATGATCAACTGAACTTGTCCTAGGAATTCCCTGAAAATAGGACATGGCATGCAGCTTATTTAAAGGATGGTCAGTACCCTGCATGACACCACCAAACGCGACGAAAGCGAAACCGAGACCGAATGACCACCACTAATCTCCCCCCTTTATGAACGCCAACGCAGGTAGCTCCCACATCCGAAAGCGAATTATGCTTCACAACGGGTCATCGGGTCCAAGAAGGAGTCCGAACCGTCAAAAGAACATGCATCTCTGGACATCTGCGGCCGGCCTTTATGCCGACTCCACCCGGGATGGGAAAGATCCGGACGGCGAGTTATGCAAGTCGCCCGATTTTATGCAGACTTTATGTCCCGGGACCCCCTTTTCAATCCCCCGGCGCCGAAATCAAGGCGCCACATTGACGCCGGCGAGATTGGGGTGAGATGAGATTACGCCATTGGGCGGCGAACGAGCTGTGTATAGATGATATACGCGTATAACCCGGGGTTGCAATCTCTGTAGATCTGGGCCGTTTTAGATATTTTTCCGAGGAATTCCAGTGGATGGGATCTGGATGTGACCACGCGATGTAACGATGATATCGAGTGATGGGCAATAGTAATGAACCGGGTCCATGGTTGGGATTTTATCTATTGCAATAATAAGATCAGTCTGTGCTCTAGGGTAGCGTGTGCAGTGAAACTGTTGCGCCTCAAGTTGGGATGACAGATGGTCCACTGTTATCCGTGCTTTATTCTACAGACTGGATCTGGGGTTCTTGTTTTTCATTCTTGTATTTTAGATGGTCGGCATTCCGAGTCCGCCAAAGCGGATCTCGAGTAAATCATTCGGACGCGGAATCTGGTCGGCTAAGTAACAGCTGTCGGCTGTCGCTCCCGCGCACCGAAAGTAGTCAAGCTCGTTTTTCATGAGTGACTGGTGGCGGGGAAGTGGTCGAAAGCTGCTGGACTTCCGGACATCGAGTGTAACGAGGAGAAAAAAAGAAGAAACAATACATTGAAGCAATTAATACAGGCACGGTTCTGTAGTATTGACTACAAGACACTGTCAAGTGTCGGTTGTGAATGCTCTGAGTCATGCCGGGTCATTTTATCATCCTCCAGCCAATCAGCATGTCCACTGTTAGTCATGACCATCAGATTACCCCAGGCCTGCCAAACCGCAACTCAACCCTCTCAACAAACAAGCCGGAATGTATAAACCAGCGCCCGGCCGCCACAAAAAGACCAGCATTGTCCGCACCCGAACCGGCTGCAGGACATGTCGTGAGCGGAAGAAAAAGGTTTGTAATTACCCAGCCATCAAAGACAAGACTGACCACTGCAGTGCGACGAAAAACAACCTGCCTGCAGCACTTGCGTCAGACTCGGCAAGCCCTGCGAGAGGTTCAAGGCTGGCTTCTGCTTCAAGAATGTGTCTTTTGAGTCGCCCGAGTCGCCGGTGGTGAATGTCGATCGGCGTGCCTCCCCTGCCGTCGTAAATGTCGCAGAGGTAGCTGGGGAGGCTCTGCCCGAGACCCTGTCACCGGAACACATCCAACATGCAGGAGAATCTTCAGTTACGTATCCAACGCCTGACAATAGCCTGCTGAGCGAACTTGACGACTCTGCGCTGCCGTTGCCTGTGGGACCGGATGCCGGCATCATATCCCAAGCCAACTCTGACTTTCCAAGAGACGAGGCCCAGCAATTCTTCAACCTCGTACAGAACATGCTTGACACAAGCGCCCTTGGACCAAGTCCCACAGTCTCGTACATACCCCGCCACCTCGGTCTATTCTCGGGCAGCCAGTACACAGACCTCTGGCATCACCAATGTCTGCCAGCCCTGCACCCCGTATTCACCCACTTTCCATCTCTGGGCAATCTCCCACCCGTCATCGCCGACACCATGATGGCCCTATCGGCCGGTCGTCTAAGCCGACTCCTCCCTCGGCCAAAGTCGCCGGGCCTGTCCCTGAGGCCAGACTCGGCCCACAAGACGTGCAGCCAAAAGTACTACTACTCTGCCCTCGGCCAAATCTCGCATCTAGTCCAGCAGCAGAGCTCCTCGGTCGTCACCCTGGCTGTCCTCGTGCTGTTCTGCTACTGGGAGACGTCCATGGGGAGTTTCCGCGACTTTGCGATCCACTCGGACGGTGCGACCAAGCTCATAGAGAGCCAGGAGAGGACTCTCCAGCAGGGCGTCGTGGGGGCTGGCTTGATGGCTGCTTGGGTGAGGGCGCAGATGAATAACTGGTGGCGACGAATGCACTTTAGCACTCCCGAGTTTCAACGGAAACAGCCCCCCATATCGATCGACCCTGACGTCGAGGCCTCGCTGTGCATTGCTGGGGATAGGAAGGCGCTGGTTCTGGTGATTCTGTGCGAGTCGCTTCGGATCTATTCGTCTGCTGTGGTGGACCTGTGGGATTTGCCTCAACGAGAGGATGAGGATGCTTGCCTGCGCCCTTATGCGTCCCTCATGAGGTTGCAGTCTAGAAAGCTCAGCGGGTGGCACACGAGTATACCCCTTTCTGAACTCCCGATTACATGCTTCCCAGTCAAGCCCGTGGTGGACGAACTCACCGTCGAACCCCTGCGTTTCCAGAGTCACGATGCAGCCATGAACTACGCCTACTACATAACCTCACGGATCCTGCAGTCTTCAGGTGTCCTCGATGACGACGACAGCGTGCATCAGTGGATCCTGATTCTCCTCCGGATAGCCGCCGGCATCGACTGGGAGGAGTGCATCCGTCTGAACACATACAGCATCGGCTTCTCGGGCCTCCTGCTCACATGCGCCGTGCAGTCGCCCAGACCGGCCGTCGGGCTGTGGATCCAGGAGTGGCTCGAGCACAGACAGCGAACGAGCCATCTTGAAGAAGGCAGCTTTCCCGTGCTGCAGATCCTGCAGGTCCTGCGGGCGGTCAACGGGGAGAGGGCGAGGGGGCGTCATGTGTTTGCTGTGTTTCAGACGGTGGACGATGGAGGGGGAGAGGGCAAGTTTCATTCGTATCATAGTCAGACTTTGACGGCTGTTGTGGTCTATGCGAGGGGGAGACAGGGAAAGGCGATGGAGTATAGAATCCAGGTGTAGGTGAATGCAGGACCAGAAATGAACCATCTTGACAAGTGCGGTCGGGCTTTCGGTGGCTGTAATACCCCGACGTCACCCTAGCAGCTACACCAAGTAAGACGGGTGGTAGCATTCTGTTCTGGTTGCAACCTCTTCAGATACGCGTATTGATCTGCGGGGAAGTGCTGGGGACAGCCACCTTTAACCTGGAGTACATATGACTGAACCCCCATGTGAATATGCTCATGTCTGATTCAGTCCACACAATGCTTGGGTTTACTCGCAGGTACACGAGGGTCAGATCCCTCCCAGTCGCAACCCGGTGCACGCACCCCAAGCCTCACCGTTTATCTACAGGGCCAAAGTTCGACACCGAGACGGATGTGCTGATCGTTGGCAGCGGAGGCGCCGGGCTGACCGCCTCCCTCCGAGCCGGCTCCCTCGGACTGCGGTCCATCGTCATCGAGAAGGGATCCAAGATAGGCGGCTCGACGGCCTACTCTGGCGGCGGATGCTGGGTCCCCGGAAACCCCATCGCCCAGGAACACGGCGTCAAGGAGGACCGCGCAAAACTACTCGAGTACATGGAGCGTGGAATTGAACAGCATGGACACCCCGGCCCGGCGTCTTCCATCGCCCGCCGAGAGGCCTTTCTCGACAGTGCCCCCGAGATGGTTGCCTTCCTGAGAGATCAAGGCATGCATTGGCATTTCACACCCGATTACCCAGACTACTACCCGGATCTACCTGGGTCTAGGGCAACCGGCGGAAGGACCCTCGAGGCTGAATTCTTTGACCTGAGAAAGTTGGAGGATTGGCAGGATTGGGTGCTGGAGAGGGACCAGTTCGTGCCGCCCATGCATATCCACCAGTCGACGCGTTTGACAAAGGCCATGTCGTCGATGGGGGACTTTATATACGCCGCGCGACTCATGCTGCCTATTCTTGTCAGACGGGCATTCGGCCAGAGACAAGTCGGGCTGGGTCACGCCCTGGTCGCGCAGCTTCTATACCTGAACAAGAATCACCAGAGGGAGATCTGGCGTGATTCACCGCTAGTGTCTCTGATCCAGGATAAAGATGGCGTTGTCGGTGCAAGAGTGGTTCATGATGGAGCAGTTCAGAACATCAGGGCACATAATGGCGTTCTCCTATGTGCTGGAGGATTTGCAAGAAACAAGGCCATGAGAGAGAAGCACGGACGGCAGCCATCCAGCGTGGACTGGACCAGCGTTCCACCGGGAGATAACGGGGATGCCATCACGGCGGGTATCAGAGTCGGCGCAGAGACGGCCCTGATGGATGAAGCCTGGTGGGGACCTACCATCATGGATCCTCTAACAGGGAATCCTCACTTTGCGCTTGCTGAGAGGACGAGGCCGTTCTGTATTATTGTTGATGCCTCTGGGAGACGGTTCATGAACGAGGCGGCTAGTTACACTGACACGGGGCGCATCATGTACGAGCGCAATCAGACGGTGCGGGCAGTGCCGTCCTGGCTAATACTGGATCGACGATACCTCGACATGTACACGCTTGCTTCGCTAATGCCTCGGAGTCGAGCAAAGGAAAAGGTCGCAGAGGAAGCTGGTCGTCTGTTCATCTCAGACACAGTATCTTCCCTTGCTGACAAGATCGGCGTGGACGCCTCTGGCTTGGTCGACACTGTCGAGAGATGGAACGTGATGAGCACGAGTGGTGTGGATAAAGACTTTGGCAAAGGAGGGAATGCGTACAATCGGTACTTTGGAGACACAAACATCAAGCCGAATCCAAACATGGGACCGATCGAGAAGCCCCCGTACTATGCCCTCAGGATCTACCCCGGGGATCTAGGTACCAAGGGGGGCCTCCTGACGGATGAGAGGGCGAGGGTTCTCATGAGGGATGGCAGTGTGTGCGAGGGGCTGTACGGGGCTGGGAACACGACTGCGAGTGTCATGGGGAGGACGTACCTCGGGGCAGGGTCGACGCTGGGTCCGGCCCTGACGTTTGCATACATTGCTGTTGATCACATGGCGGAGAGATGATTAGTTCAAGGCCGTGTATTTTTATAGCCTAGTGTCTAAATCAAGCACCAACTCCAGTCCGTCTAAATCAAGCGCCAAGTCCAGTCCACGAAACTGCTACATCCCCTTGGTGCCCATCATGACGCCAAAAAAACATGCACTTGTTCTGAGCCACGATCGGCCCGACTTCCTCACCCCACGGCGCAATCGCAGCCCTCATCTCCTCCTGCCACTCCACGAGCGTGTCCCCGGCCCCTTCTCCAGACAAGCCCGCATGCGCCTGCCCAGGTCCTCAAAGGCCACGCTCGCCACGCACAGCTCCTCCCACATCGCGTGCGCGTCCGCCTCGCGCCTCTCGACCTTCTCGTCCTCCAGGGCGGCGAGCCTGCGCTCGGCCGCCTCGATCGTCTCCTGGCACCGGAAGAGCTAGTTGGCGACTTCGGGGGGCTCCACCACGCCCTGGGACTCGAGGAGTGCGCTGTTGGCCTCGATCATGCGCATCTGCCTGTCGGCGAGGGTGATGAGGCACGCGTAGAACTGCTGTTCGGCGTTGATGGCCGCCTGGGCCTTGTCGGTGATGGATCGAGACATGATGGAGATGTTGAGGAAGGTGTGTGATATGGGTGATGTGATGATCTGGTTGGTAAAGCTGTGTTTGAGGAGATGGACTGGGAAATGTGGCATTTATATACCATCTGTAGACCAGGACTGTACACTGGTGGTTACTCGAACATAATGCTTTGTGGTGAACAATGGGAGAACAAAGGAGTTGAACACCAAGCCGCAACTGAAAGAGGACATCGGTGTCTGAATTGAACAGCCACAGCAATGATCATGATATCCTACGACCACCATCCGAAGCAACAATACTCCCAGTAATATATCTATCCTTCATGACATAGACATAAGCCTCGGCGATATCCTCCGGCCTCCCCAGACACTTGAGCACAGTCTCCTCGGCGTACATGTCCACATAGCTCTGCGGCAGAGTATCCAGCAGCTCCGTCGCAACCGGCCCGGCAGACACAAGGTTCACCCTTATGGGAGCGAGATCGACCGCCAGACCCCTCACGAGGCCCTCTATGGCCGTGGCTGCCATGGCGGGCAGACACCATCCTTTTACTGGCTTCTGGCTGCTGACCCCGTTGGTGAAGGTGACGGATGTGTCGGCAGAGTGGTCGAGGTGTTCACTCCCCGCAATGACCTTGGCTAGAATGCTTGCCGAGAATACACGGAGGCGGAGGGTCTGATCGATGTCTTGAGTGGTGATCTTGTCGAGACTGGGGACAGGACGGGTAGCATCTGCTGTGAAAACGATGTGGTGGATCTTTTTGGTTCCGTTGCTTGTGACCTCATCTAGGAGGGAGCGCAGACGGGAATCGAGCGACTCTAGGTCTGCCAAGTTCATGGTCGCGGATGTAACCTGGCCTGGTCTGGCGACTGGATATTGCTCGGCGAGACGGGAGACGGCACGGTCTAGTTTGTCCTGGTTGGAGCTCGAGATGATGACTTGGGCGCCGTGCTCGATGGCGGCTTCGGCGACGGCGAAGCCGAAGCCAGAGCTGCCGCCGAATATCAAGACGCGTTTGGCCTCGAGTTTGTGGATGTATTTGAAGCTGGCCATGATGCAGATGAAGTGTAGTTGGGTATCAAGGTAGGAAGAGATGGATAAGAGTTTATATACCTGTCATGCACCACTGCATACTATGTGCTGGTGGTAGCCTGTGCAACGCGGCAAGCGTGGGATGCGCGGCAAAGGCTGATGCCATCTCTTGATAAACTGGCGGGCTTTGCCCGAGTAACTACAGTCGCCGTGGCAAGCGTGGGAGGCGCGGGTAAGCCGAATCATAGTTTATTAGTTGATGACGCAACTTGTTGTTATACGGACTCTTTTAAATGCCGAGGCGGGAGATAAACTTGCATTTCCTGAGCACTAGCTAAGAACAGACAGATGGCCAACAGTCGACAACCCCAATAGTTAGGAATTTATTCGTAGCAGGTTGGGATACCAACACGCTGATCTGCCTCGCCCTCTAGAGGCCTAGGTAGCGCCTTGGGGGTGATTGAAAAAGATAAAGAGCTCCTCTAGACTTTGGCTCACCTGATCCACGAGCAATATGACGCCCAGAAGGGCGAGATATCGCCACCATCGATGCCAACCTTTAACAAGCAGCTAGGTCCTGTGATAAATACAGCCGAGCTCATAGACCTCCTTGGATTTATGCGCCGCGGAAGCCAGGGAAACGGGGCCTGGAGGACGACACGGGTCTGATGCTTCGCGGCGTTAAGAACAGGAGGTCGAGGTTCTACGGGAGAAGCTAGTAAATAGGCGCAGAGACCTGATGCTCTATCTAACAGCGTCTTCGAGGTGAGACATATAAAATCTTATATATATTTTAAGATTGCCTAAGTATCTAATTTATCTTGCGTCTTAGATCGCAGCACTAGTTCTTATCTACTAGTTAGCTTAAGAATTAGAATTACTGTTGGTTCAATAGTGTACGAGGCAGCCGTTGCGTACCGGCAATAGGCCGGGCATGCCTCGCCGACTAGAAGGTCACCTGACCTTGTTGGATCCGGGTTATTAGCTACCGGATCCTGCACCTTCTCTTTGAGGAGGAACAGAGAATATGCAACCTTTGAACCCCCCCCCCTCTTGATTGAGAGACCCTACGCACAGCTGTGTGAAGTCCTATCAACAAGTTAACTTATAACTATATGATATATATAGTTATGTGAAAA